>MCJB01051970.1:0-25681 GCA_002018475.1 Nicotiana obtusifolia
ATTCAACGTTTCTGACTTAACTCCTTGTGTTGCAGGTAGTGCCCCTTTGAAAGACGAAGATGGTTTAATTTCGAGGACGAAATTCTCTCAAGAGGGGGAGAATGATGCAAATAAATTTGATCAAGTGTTATCAATGCCATCTATGAACAAGACAAGAAAAGGCGTTGGTTAGCCTTGGAGAAGAGCCAAGCGTCCATAAATCTTGCTATGGACGAATCTTATGTTGAAGATGTATATTTGTGTTTATATTATATTATTGTATAGTTATGGAAGACATTAATTCTTACTTGTTTTGGAGTCCTGCGTGACTATTTCTTAAACTTAGCCAAATTGTGGCCTTTTTGTTAATTAGTTGTTTCCTAGTTGATTTAGGTTAACTAGTTATTCTTTTCCTAGTTGATTTAGGTAAAGGCTCATTTTATATAAGCCTAAACACTTCATTATTTTGATACCTTTTGACATTATTATCAATCAAAAACCGGCAGCACATTGCTCCCAAAATCGTGTGACTTAACTTGTCCAATTTTGGTGTGATTCAAAATTGAACTTGTTCCTTTGTTTGATCGAACAGTTTGCAAGACCATTGTTGTCTTGAGGGTTTTTCGTATAGTATAGGTACTCCGTGACTTCATCAAGAAGGTAAGTAGACTAGTTCCTACTTGTTATCAGTTCCTCCAAATTTTGTTCTGCAAACCTGAGATGTCCAGTATCCTGCACATGAGAAAACAATGATTAGGGGATAATATGATCAGAAATTTACCGCTGAGTTTTTTCCTCCCTTCTTGTTTGTTTTGTAATAATTTACAGAGGTCCTGTCTTATTATGAGCTGGTGCAGTGTGCAGCTTTTCATTTTCCCAGTTTCACTCTTATGTATGGGCATTGTGTTTTATCTGCAATTAGGATTTTCCTGCCTACTGAGTCAAGTTGACTGAAGTGATGACACTCTATTCTCCCAAAGTCAAGTGCATAGTTTGCAAGGTGATCCGCCAGCTTGTTTCCTTCCTTATATGTGTGTGATACTATTAGAGCAAGGGAATCTTTACGTTGGAGGATTTCCTCTATTTGATCTGCTATGCACCAGGGTGGCTTCCATAAGCCATTGATGATGTTGTTTAGGAGCATGGAATCTGTTTGTAGCCATATGTTTGAGTAGCCTTGTGTGCTACAAAATCTTAAAGCTTCATGAATGGCTGTTGTTTTTGCAACTGTGTCTGTTCCCTCTATGCATTATGTGCCAAGTGCATATATTAGGTCCCTTGTTTCATTTCTCACACAAAAACCTATTGAACTTCTTCTTGGGTTTCCTTTTGATGCTCCATCAATATTGATCTTTATCCATCCTGGCAAAGGGAATTCCCAGTTGACTATTTTGTAACTTAATCTTGGAGTGTAGTTCTCCGGCATGTGTAAGAGGTCCTGCCATTTGTGTGGGGCATTGATTCCTGGCTTTCTGGTGTGGACTAGTGTTTGCAGTGTTGTGGAGATTTGGTAGATTACTCTACCAGTTGTGACTGGTTCACCATGCTTGTAGCTATTTCTTCATTTCCATAATTCCCATACAATGCATGATGGGAGTGCCTGCATTACTGGTTTCAGTCTCTTGACTGTGTGTGTTGTCCAGCATCTTGTTATTGATTGATGGAAGGTTATGCCCTCAATTGAAATTCCTGCTCTTTGCAGGAAGTATTTCCACACTACCATGCTTTCTTCCTTTGAATCAGTGCAGCACCAGCATTTTGAAGGCAGTTGATATCCCCATCGTTTCAGGATGTCATCTAGTGGTAGTTTTTCCCTCCAGACTCTCCACATAAAGAATGCAATTTTGAAAGGGAGTCCCTTTACCCAAATCATCTCACATGCTCTTCTAGGATCTTCTTTTTTCCTGAGGCATTCCCATGCAGTTTTGACTGTGAATTGACCTTGTTCCTGCAACATCCAGTATGGAGTGTCCAGAGTGTCTTCCATCCTTGGAGGTTTTATTGAAGTGATTATGTGCTCCACTATTTCCTGTGGCAAGTGTTCTAATAGTTGATGCATATTCCAGTTGCCATTCTGCAGGGTGTTGTTCACATTATGAAGTGTTTCTTCAATTGGGAAGTTTGCTGGTACTAGGAAGTATTAAGCTCCTTGCCTAGTCTAGTTGTCATACCAGAAGAGTGAGGATCCCATCTTGAGTTGCCAGGAAATTTGATGTTCAATGATCTCTCTGCATTCTAACATTTTCTTCCAAGTTTGTGATCCTCTCTTCCATGGAACAGTTACTGCATTATGTTTTTTATAGTATTTTTGTGTCATGAATGCACTCCAGAGACTGGGCTTGGTTTTGAAATTCCACTACAGTTTGCAGAAAAGGGCCTTTAACATGTCATGAAGAGATCTGAATCCTGCTCCTCCTTCCTCATGGGGTAGGCATAGGTTGTTCCAAGATGACCAGTGTCTGCTGGTACCTCCTATTGTGCTACTCTAGAAGAATTGTGCAAAAAGATTATGTATGTTGTTGATTACTTGTTTGGGGGGATTCACTACTGATAATATATGCACTGGCATGCTTTGCAAGACATGTTTGATCAAGATGGCTCTACCTCCTATAGAAAGTAATTTTCCTTTCCAGGATTGCAATCTGTCTTGTATCTTGTTCACGATGTCTTGATAATAAATGATTCTTTTCCTTGAGTAGAAAATGGGGCAGCCTAAATAGGTGAATGGGAAGTTCTGTCTCCCAATTCTTGTGATTCTTTCTGTTCTTGTTACTGCCTCTGAGACAACTGAGTGATGCATGTAGATAGCTGACTTGTTCCTGTTTATAAGCTGACCTGAAGCTACTTCATATGCACTCAGTGTCTCCATTATCAACTGTAGTAAATTAGAATCTGATGATGAGAAATGATCATATCATCTGCATATGATAGATGATTCATTCTTGGACTTCTTCTAGGCATTCCGAAACTATTAAAGCGGGGGTTTTGATGAAGTGCATTTAGTCCCTTTGAGAGTGCTTCAGCAGCAATGATGAAAAGGGTGGGTGATAGGGGGTCTCCTTGTTTGACATTGAATACCAATTGTTGCCCACTATGTCAAAGATCATGCCAATGAAGGTTTCATTGAAGCCCATTTTCCTGAGAACTTTGGTTATATATAACCAAGATATTCTGTCAAAAGCCTTGGTCATATCCAGCTTGATAACCACATTTGGACCTGCTTTTATTCTTTTCCCAATGTCAGTGATGATTTCCTGTGCGAGGAGGACATTTTCTACTATTGTTCTGCCTTTCACAAACCCAGCTTGTTCATGGGAGATTAGAGATGGTAGAGTGACCAGCATCCTTTCATGTATGATTCTCGTGAAGATTTTATTGATGAAGTTACAAAGGCTTATTGGTCGCAAATCAGAGAATGTCTCTATCTCCTTCTTCTTTGGTATGAGGACTAGGTTTGTGTGTGTTATGTTTTTAGGCAGTTGTCTTCCTGAAAAGAAAGCTGTGACCATGTTTTGTATGTCTTCTCCTATGATTTCCCAATAGGATTGATAGAATGTGCCTGTGAAACCATCTGGACCTCCTGCACTGTCTCTGTTAAGGCTACAGACAGCTTGTTTGATTTCTTCCTTTGATGGAAGCCTGGTCAGCTCTGCATTTTTTTGTGAGTCTATCACTTGCTGGATGTTTTCCATGATTCTGAAGTCTGCGGGAGTAATTCTCTCAGTGAATTGATCCTTGTAGTAAGAAATGGCTTCTTCCACAATCTGTTCCTGCTCTTCTAACCAGATGCCAGCATTGTTTTGTATTCTTCTTAACTGTAGCCTTTTCCTTCTGTCATTAACTTGAGCATGGAAGAATTTGGTGTTTCTGTCCCCATCTTTAAACCAGGCAATTCCTGCTTTTTGTTTCCAGAATTGTTCTTCAATAGCTAGATGCCTGATCATTTGTGCTTGTACCTTTTGTAGTCTTTCTCTGTTTTGCGTAGTAGGTCTCTCTTCAAACTGGTTTTTATGTACTAGAACCACTTCCTCCATGCTTGCTATATTCTGAAAGATATCTCCAAAAGTAGCCTTGCTCCAAAGGGATAGAGCTTTCTTCAGTTTCTTTAACTTGTAGCTGAAAATGATGAATGGATCACCATGGAAGTCAGCTTGCCAATTTTCCTTAACCACTGTTTCAAAAGAATCCTGCTTGGTCCAGAAGTTGAGGAATTTGAAAGGCTTCTTGATTGTTATTGGCTTTTGGTCAAATTGTAGTTGTAGAGGCCTGTGATCTGATCGAATTTTGGGGAGATATGTGACTTCTATTGTTGGGAAGGTTTGCTGTAGCATTTGGTTTGCTAAGCATCTGTCAATCCTTTTGAAGATGCATTCCTCATCTGCTCTCCCATTCCACCAAGTGAAAATACTTCCTTTGAATCCCAAGTCTGTTAGACAGCTGATGTTAATGCAATGATTGAAGTCCTACTTCATTGAAAGGGACAGGGAGACCTCCATATTTCTCTTCTTGATCACATATGACATTGAAGTCTCCTCCCACTATCCAAGGGTTGGTGATTGTTTGGGATAAGTCATATATTGAATCCCATAGTTCTATTCTTTCTATTGGAGTGCATTTGGCATAGACAAGCGTGAGGATTAGTTCCATCATTGTCTCTGTGTGAAGGAGCTTCAGGGTGAGATGTTGAATTAAATCTGTAAGCACTGTGACATCATATGTATTATCCAGAAAAGCCCATATTTTGTTGGACACATTTGCTATTGCTTGTGGCATGCCAATTCTTCTCCTGTATTGTTCCAATTTCTTGAGCTGCTGCTTTGGTTACATAATGCCAATGAACTCAAAGTGGTGCTTGTTATGGAGTGTGATCAGTCTTTCGAAGGCTTGCATTGTGTTGACTGATCTTATGTTCCATATGATGGCATTTATTGTTTTCTGTTGAGGTATGTCAATGCTCTTTTAGGTTTGAGCTTTGCTGATGAAGAGCTGCTGTTGTCCTTGGGTTGCTTCCTCTAGGGGTTCCCTAAACCAGTTAGTTTATTAGTTTGAACTGGTGATAGGTCTCCCTGCCTTGCTATGTTTCTGAGGTTCTGTGTAATGTTCTCATCATCCATGTCCTTGCCTATTGCTTATGTTCCTTCATTTCTGGCTGTTGTTATTGTTGACAGATTTCTGGGCCTGATGATCGCCTGTAGCTGAGCTCATATTATTCCTTTCTTAATGAGTGGATCCTGGTCAATTGATCCTCCCTTTATTGTAATATGTGGAGTTCCTTGATCTCGGCTAGCTTCCTTTAGTGGCTTCTTTACAGTAATGTTATCAAAATCTTCTTCTTCACTTTGCATTCCTTCTGGGATTTCACCTTCCTCTGAGCATTCCTCTATTTGATCTGCCCATAGCTTCCTGGGATTTGCTCTGCTTGTCTGATTGCACTTGTTCCTGTTTGCTCTGCAGGCTTTGTTCTGTTCTGAGCATTGTTTTTCATTGTACAGACTTGATGAGTATTGTTTGCAAGTTCAGGCTTATTGTAGAAACTCTTCATAACCCACTATGTGGTGGATTCTGTTGTCCTTCCAGTCTCACTGCTCATGATTGTGGTTTCTTCCTCTGCTGCTGCTTTTTTGATCCTTGTTTGTGGTGTGTTTTCTTGGTGCCTACTGACATTCATGTTTGTTCATGGTGTATGTATTGTTTTAGGTGGCAAGAGTGTTTGGTTGTTAGCTTGAATATCAGTTTCTTCCAGTGTTTCCATCTCACAATTGAGGTTGTGAATTTGAACTTCCCGCATGAGTGGAAAGTCTTCTGCTTAGTTTTCCTTTTCATCTATCAGGTACTCTGGCTGCACTTTGCTTCTGATTGTTTCTACATTGGCTTGCTTGTTTTGATTAGGATTCAAAATTGTGATTCTTTGTTCCCCTGCCACTGTCAAAGCAATGTTTCCATCTGCTGTTAAGTCTTTGCAGTTTGTTGCTGGTGTGTCTAGGTCTCTTTCTTTAGGCATGCAATTAACCACATTTCTGAACTTTCCAATTGTTGATGTCTTCACTTGCCTATCTTTGCTGTTAATTTCTTTAGTCCTCGAAATGTTGTTTGTGTTTAAAATCTCTTTGCTGCTAGTTGTCCCGGCACTGATGTGTTTGTTTGAGCTGTGGTTCAATGTTGAGTTTTCTGCTTCTTGGTCCCCTGTCCTTATTTGCTTGCCTGGGTCTGCTGGTGTTGAATTTGTACCAGTTGCTGCTGAGTTGTTTGTGTCACCTTTCTTTGTCATGCAGTTGCCACTTTTCCTGTTAGTGACTGAAATAAGTGTGTTTGGCTGGCTGCCTTGGCTGCTGGTGTTCTCAGTATTCAAGTGGTTTAGGTTGGAATTCCTTGTCAGAACCATTTGATCATTGCTTCCTACTGCTATGTCTGTGCTAGTTACTACTGTGGCTTTCGATACATGGACTTCAGCTGTGTGATTGTCTGCAGCATTGGCATTGTCCTGATCCAATGCATCAAATTTGTTTGTGACAAGTACCTGTTGAGTATTCATTTCAACTGATTCTTTTTGTTTCCCATGTTTGTGAATTTCCTTGTTGTGCATTCGATTGTCCTTGACTTCTTTCCATTGAGGGCCATTATTGCCTACTACCTTGCAACTTGACAAAATCAGCATTGGAGTTTGTTGTTCTTTTACTGCCAAATCCTTGCCTTTGGTTTCCTTTGCTCTGTTGGCCTTTGTGTTTCAGCAGATGCCTGTGGCAAGAATTTTCAGGATGTACCTTGCAACAATCAATCATCTCATGCCCTTGAATCTTACATTGCTTACTGTATTTTGGGAGGTAGTCATACTGTATTTTGATCCATTCAGTTCTGATTTCCCCTGTTGCTTCATTTTCTATGTCTAATCTAACCTTTTGGGGCAATTCCTCTAGCAAATCCACTAAGACCTTTACTCTTGCACAACTTGGCCTTGTCTTGTTTATTTTTGCTGCGTTCAGGTGCAGTGGCTTACCAACAGCAGAGGCGAGGGAAAATAGGCACTCCTTTACATAGTAAGTGAGGAGCAGGTGTGGGAAAGAAATCCATGCCATGGCCATCGACGTTTCTTCTCCAAACTTTAATTTAGTGTCATAAATGAACTTCCTTATCTGATATTCGAAGCCATCTTTGGCTTTGAGGTAGTATGTGCTTTTTGAAGTGATTTTTATGAAATCCTCCCACAAAGTTAATCTGATGAGCACGTGTTTGTCTCTGAAAAAACCAATGTTACACTCACCTCTGATTCCACACTGGATTGGGATGATTTTCCTGAGCTCTTGCAAGTTCGGCCACCCGTATGAGAACTTGCTCAATACCACAAATTGCAGACCTTCTATGATGTTCATACGGGATACCTCTGCTTCGGTGTATTTGATAATCGGTTGTCCATGCATGTATGTTGCCTTCTTGATTGGAATTGGTTCGATTCTTCTGCTAGGGTTCAATTCTGTGTTGTTGTTTAGCATTGTTGGCTTAAGAATTTGAGAATAATCTAGGGGTTTAGGCGTGGGTGAGATAGTATTTGATGCTAGTGGAGTGGTCTGGGGTGCTCGGCCAGCCGGAGTTTCGCCGGCTGGCATCGCCATTGATGGCGTTTATGCTTCGACTGTAACGTTTTAGGTCTTTCTCTCTCTATCGCCCCAGACCGTCTCTCATATCATGTCTTTTGTTTCCAAGAATGACTTGGTTTTTGCTTCCTAGTATTTTCCTTTTCCTAAGGTAGTTGGACTTGTTTTACGCAGTAGTTTAGGACTTTATTTTCTTGTTTTATTAGCCTTAATTTCGTTACCCCTCCTACCTGTATAAGGGGTGTCTTCTTTGTTTTACACTTACACTATATAGAAAATATCAATAAAAATTATGACATTTTTCTTGCACTCTTGTGTGTGGCTACTCTTGGATGTATTCTTCAACCTTCAAGACTCAAGGTGGTAAGATTAATTCTTAGAAATCTAAGATCACTCTAGGTATTCTAGAAAGGTGATATGTTTAGACTAATTATTTTTTTTGTTATTCTAAAGGGTTAGGTTTAACAATCTATCTCTTATTTTTAATTCTCTGTCAAAGGCGATTAGTTCTTCGTCAGCTAATTGTTGTTGTTAGGATTCAACTTCGAGAATAGACTTCTTGAATTCAAGAAACTCTTTCGTGAGTTCAATCTATCTTTAATTTTTGTCTTCTTTTTTGTTTCTTTATTTTCTTTTAGCTTCCGCACATTTCTTGATTTTCCTTAGTAGTTCATGGACCTCTATTGTGTAGTTATCAAATGGTATCAGAGCATAAACTAATCAAGATTTCAAAATTGATAATATTGTGTGACGACCTGTTGTGCCGGAGAAGCACATTTGATACTAATTGCTTAGATTTTTGCTGGTTTTAAACGCAATTTCCTCTTTGTAATTATGTAAAAGAGAAAAAGGCATCACAAAGCAGGTTATGCGGTCGCAAAACCCGTATGCGAGCTGCATATCTCACACTGAGATCGCAGACCCAGACAGATTTATGGGCAAAGATCGACGTCAGAAATGCGGTCGCATATGCGGTCGCAGTTCTACAATGCGAGCCGCATATCTCACACTGAGATCGCAGACCAAGACAGATTTTTGGGCAAAGATCAATGTAAAATATGTGGTCTTATATGCGGTCGCATTTCTACAATAAGGACAGCAAATCATACCTCACACTAGATGCGGTGAAGGCTAGGGTTACAATCTGCGCTGGCCCTATCAAGAACGCGGACCGCATGTCCGTTCTGCGACTAAAATGCGATCGCATTTTAAACCTGGAAGGGGCATTTTTGTCCTGATTTTGACCCTTTATAAATAGAAACCAGTAACCATTGGCTATGTAAAACCTACTGTCGTTACCATCTAAGAAACATCTCCAAAACGCCCTAAATCACAGCAAAATCAGCCTCGAGAATATGTCCAAATGAGACTTGCTTGAACAGATTCTTAAAAGAGGGGATTTCGGCCATTTTAAACATATTTTGAGCTATAGAGCTCGGATTGAAGCGAATTTTTAGGCGACTTTTGGAAGATTTTCAAGGAAAACATCGGGGTAAGTGTTCTTAACTCAACTTTGGTCAAATTACCCAGTATATCACTATTCTTAGTATTTAGTTGGTGATTAAGTTGGAAAACTTGTGAAAAATCCTTAAGCTTAGAGTTAAGATTTAGAGGTCGATCCGATGTCAGAATTCGATAATATTTGTATGGTTGAACTCGTTGGGAAAAAAGGAACCCGTTGATGTGGACATTTCTGAGCTTCGAGAAGTGGGTTCGGGGCTGGGGTTTTGCTAATTTTGGAATTTCTTGGTATTTTTCGATTGTTTTCGCTTGGGCTTTGTCCCCTCAACATATTATGACATATTCATTTTGATTTTGGGTAGATTCGACGTGCGTGGAAGCCAATTCGAGGGACAAAGACGTCGCGGGCTAAGGATTTAGCGGGTTCGAGGTGAGAAGTGATTGTAAATGATGTTATGAGGGTTTGAAACCCCGGATTGTACATCGTAGTGCTATATTGTGGTGAGGCACACGCTCGATGATGAGCGTGGGGTCGTTTACTACTGGGGATTCTGACTTGGTCCGTCCCGATTGATGATTTTCACCGCGTATTTGACTGAAACTTATTTGTTATCATTATGATTTAGGCTGATTGCCATATTTGGGCTTCATGCCAATTATTTGGACCCTTCGGGGATTTTTATCACTGTTTCCTCACTATTTTGACTTATTAATTGAATTCAGTCATGCTGTTTTCACTGTTTTACAACTCAGCCACTTTTACTCAGTTTTGAGACTCAAATAATATTTTAATGATTTTTTTGGGCTGAGAACTACTATTTTACTATGCCCGAGGGGCTTGTGATGATTTTCTGACTGAGTGCGGCCGAGGGCCAGATGTGAGGATTCACTTAGTGATATGAGGCCGAGGGCCTGAGACACTTTATATGCCACGAGGTGGCTTGTGACTGATATGAGGCCAAGGGTCTGAGATACTTTATATACGCCACGAGGTGGCTTGATTAATATGAGGCCGAGGGCCTAGATTTATGCCACGAGGTGGCTTGATATTGCGCTTGGGCTGTAAGGGGCCCCTCCCGGAGTCTGTACACCCCCAGTGAGCGCGGGTACGCATTGTGATATGAGATATAGCCCGAGGGGCTGATATTGTACTATGTGATAGCTCGAGGGGCTGATACTATTCCATGTGATAGCCCGAGGGGCTGATACTGTACTATGTGATAGCCCGAGGGGCTGATACTGTTCCACGTGATAGCCCGAGGAGCGGATTTGTTGATACTGAGCTCGAGGGCGATGTTTTACTTCACATTATTTACCAGAAAAATTATATGTTTTACCTGTTGAAAGGAGATTTTACTTGATTTCTCACAGATTTACCGTTTTCAAATGATGTTTTAAATGTTTCATTATAGAATGCCTTGTGCTTTACATGCTTTCTTACTTTCAGTCATTATTTATGTTTATTACTCACTGTGTCGGAGTACGCACATTACTCCCTGCACCATGTGTGCAGATTCAGGCATTGTTGGTTCCGCTCCGGAGTGCTGACTCCTCCGGTCCGGGCGGTGATTCAGAGACTACGAGGTAGTTGTTGCCCTCCGCAGCCCCATATCTCTTTTATCTTGTTTTTTCTATGTTCTTCAAACAGTTGTGCAAGATATTATATTTTAATAGACTTGTGATTAGGATTCATAGTTGCTCACGAGTTGTGACACTCCGGTTTGGGCTTTGTCGAGATGGTTAACTATATTTCCCCGAATGATTGCTATTAAATCATGCTTATATTGTTTTCTTGTTAATTAACTACTTGAAATGAGATTTTGGTTAAATTGGCTGGCCTTGTCTTCACGAGAGGCGCCATGACGACCAGGTTCGGGGTTAGGGTCATGACAGGTTGGTATCAGAGCCTAGGTTACATAGGTCTTACGAGTCATGAGCGGGTTTAGTAGAGTCTCGCAGATCGGTACGGAGACGTCTGTATTTATTTTCGAGAGGCTGCAGAACCTTTTACGAAAAACTTCATATTCATGATATCCTTATCGTGCGGCTTATTTTTATTGAGGCTTATGCCTTTATTTCCTTCCTACTCAATCTTATGTGGCAAGAAGTGCTTGTTATCAACTAGGAGTCGAAGAGTTGTAGTGGTACTACAGACGTGGTGCCAGATGCGTGTTCGGGCAGGCTATTATCATTGTCTTGTGGAAGGATGTTCTTATGTTCCAGCTTAATATTTGTATCTTCTATGGTTTTGAGACCGTGCACGAATTGCTACGATGTCTACGCGTTGTTGTCATACAATGTTGGTGAAATGGTAGAGTGCTTATATATGGAACGCGGCAGTGAATGACTCGAAAGGAGGATTTCTCAGTGTATGATTTAGAGGTTCAGCATTTAAGTCCAGCGAAGGAAAGGCATAGATGCCCATGTTTGGTTGATGAAGTAACAAGACTTGATATTTTCAAGCATGATGGAAATTTCAATGTGATGCGGTGTCGTCGTCCTTCTTTGAATGCATTATGGTTCG
Organism: Nicotiana obtusifolia; assembly: GCA_002018475.1. NCBI lineage: Eukaryota > Viridiplantae > Streptophyta > Magnoliopsida > Solanales > Solanaceae > Nicotiana > Nicotiana obtusifolia. The sequence continues at coordinate 11,554 of MCJB01051970.1, forward strand.
TCGGTGTTACGGCCTTCTTGGATTTTGCCTTCGGGGCACAGTGTTGTGAAATGGTGCCTGAGGGGTGGTTACTAGGGACAGCTGTGTGCAGCAGTTCAAAATCGAATTAGTATTTCTAATGTGGATGGCTCGAGAAAGATGATCTTCGAAGAGGCTTAGAGTCGGTAACATTTTATTGGTTCGGGTGCTACAGAGATGGATTTCGATTTGATGCAACACAGGAGCAGCGAAGTATGATGAATGACATGGCAGGAAGTGTTTCGCGGTGGTTGAAGTACTAGCAGGCCAAGTATGAGAAGCAGAGGTTGAAAAGTTGGTTAAAGGAGATGGTTTAACCGAAATAAGAGTGACAGATTAGCATATGGATTATGTGGTATTGATAGCTGCGTGCCTTGAGAAAGTGTAGAACGGTTTGGGAATCATGATGAAAGGTAATTTGGCCTACGTATTTTATTTGGAGTGATGGTCGTGGTACGAAGAAAGATCGAATATGGAAGAAAGGAGTTTGTCTGAAATCTATAGAGGTGCGAAGATCTGATTATCGTTTCAGGTGCAATATGACTTGAGTTCATAAAGTATTGTTGAACTTTCAGTTGATGTCAATAGGGAAGGAGCAGACTTATACAGCTGGTGGGTGAGCATGAGCTCAGGAGGATTTGCTGATTACGGGGTAGTTGTACCCTGTGCAGTGTCGTTAGAAGATGTCGGTAAGAAATTCCACAGGTGGGTTATCTCCTGTGAGCAGGTTAGCGGTGGCGTGATGTTGATGAAGCTTCTGCGAGGTATTTTACTCGCTACCCAGTAAGAGGTCGAGTGTGTGACTATGACTTGTGATCCAGGATGTTCATGAAAAGCTTAACAAAGACTTCGAGAAGTTTGTCGGGTTAATGGTGTGAGATCATAGTAATTGAGAATGGAGGAATTGTCGTGGGCTCTACATCATGTGACGGTGGCTTAGAGCTAAGTGGGGGGAGCCCCACCGTTTACAATTGGATCGTGTGGTTGACTGCCTGTGCGGTTTCTGGTTATCTGTACGCTGGCGGATTATTTATGACTAAGAAAAGGAAATATTAGGGGTAATTCAGCAAAGAATTAGATGGGCCTGTGCTATATTCGGCGTTATCGATGCATGTTCAGGTTTTTGAGAAGACTCGAAGCTTATGTTTTTGTGGACATGATGTACATGGAAAAGAGCGCAGTCGGTTGCTTCTTCGAGAGGTTGTCATGTGCTAGTAGAGCATTGGAGTTGGTTATCTTCGGGACTAGGTCAGAGTGATTGACTCTCAATAACAGTCCTAGTGGATTCAAGAATTAAAGTGCAGTGCCTAAAGATTTCGGGTCCGATGTGTGGTTAAGGATCGAGTCTTCACAGGGGATTGCGAATGAAACTTGGAATATTCTATGTTACCATCGGGTATACGGTGCAGTATTGGAGGAAAGGAAGAAATAGCTTCGGATTCGCAGAAGGTCTTGCAAAATGGGTGTACCGGTCTGAGATAATATTGAGCACATAAGGAGGATATGAGATGGTTCATGAGTATTGAGACGATGTGGTCTCGCGATTCAGGTCAGTCGAGGTGAGTGCGAATTGAGTTCGTTATGTTGCGAATGGAGCTATTATATTTCTAAGTCAGGTCAAGAGTAAATTGAAAGAAGTTGGGTCTGTTAGTAATGGTCGAATCGGTGTGATGGTGGCAATGATTAGTTCCTTCGGCGTGTGAAGTTTTACATGCAGTATGTGGTTGTGCACACAGGTCCGACAACCACCATGACTTGATTGATTTGGGAGATATTTGATTCGAATGGCCTTGTTGTGTGAATGGACTCCGGAAGAGTCATGATGGTTTAGACCACAACTTGAGGTTTGTATTTTCTGTGGTTATGGGAATTCAGTTGCGTGTTGCAATGGTTCTTCTGGAATGAGTTGAGTGAAAGGGGTTCTAGCCAATGAAGTGTTCATTCTACTAGTAGTTCAGGGGTTATGAGAAATTATTTTACTCTCACGTAGCGATACGATAGGTGCAGTGAGCAGCATGGGAATTGGAAGAGGAGGATCAATGTTGCGGTTCAGTGTTGACAAGAATGTCATGAGCACGGATAAGTAGGGACGAATCCAGGTGTTCAGAGTAAGCTGGCATTTTCTTTAGTGTCACCTGGCACGGTGTCCTGTGTAAGAGGCTTTGTGTATTGATTTGCAGACTCTTGGTCGACTTTACAGAATTAGTATTGTTGGTGGTATGGAGGTGCAGACCTTGCTACGTGGTGCGGAAGGTCGTGGGGGCGTATCCCATGGGAAAATTGTATAAGTGTGACCTATTAGTCACTTGATTGTCAGAGGTTGAAAGCAAGTATGGAGACTTTGGTACTGACACTAATGTGAGAGTTTATGCTTAGAAGGCGCTCTAGTCCGTTGGTTGTGAAACATGGGAGTTTGTTTCGGATTGAGACGACTTGATTATTCGCATATATGTTGTGGTCCCGTGTAGCTTGTGATATTATATGAGTAGGATGACTCTCAGATGTAGGTCATTTATTGCGCCTTAGCCGTGCTTGTGTTTTGTAGCGTATGGCGCTATCCGTCTCCCTAGGGTGGTCTTTTCGCACTCGGCGTGCTTGTGGTCGATATTTGGTATTTCGTAGATATAAGCAGTATGGCTTGCTGGGTATTTCTTTACTTATTGTTATGTGCAGATCGGGTGGCACGCCCAACGGTATCATGTTTGGATCGGGTTGTACGACGTAACAGTATCATGTGTGGATCGGGTTGCATGCCGCAACAGTGTTATGTTGGGTATGGTCCCCTATATCTACTCCTGCGTATTTTGTTTCTCATCCTCTGAGAAGGGTTCATAACATCTGTTCGACCGTTTTATTTGTTACGCGGGCTGGATAATTCTTTTCCAGAGTTCGTTACTCCTTACGTGTCATGTTCAAATTGTAGCTTGTCGGCGCATTGATGGCGCCATATGAGAGCTGAGTCGGTGTTTGAGGCGGCTTATTGCATGAGCAGCTTGCACCGGGTGAGACGAGATTATTGGAGCTGAAATCTATGCAATCAGATTTATATAAGGCACATTAAAAGGAAATATCGTTATTCAGTTCAGAATGAGGTAATGGTTCTCGACAGGATGAGAGACTCCATGAATTATTGATTCGGTAGGTGGCTATGAGCTTCTACACGTCTCTTTCGTCATGGCGGTATTGTGAGATTTGGAACAGGATTTATATGCGTCATGCGATGTGTTGCGGGCACCAGATTCCTGAAATTTTCAGCTATTGTGGTCGGATGAGGTTATTATGGGCAATCGACTCATATGGTGAGTTTGTGAATTTGCACTCTACTACTGTGTTTATCCCTGTTGGGAGATTTTGATGGTCTTAGCCGTGTCTATCATATTTGTTTTCTACACTATTGAGGGCTATGAGTCCAAAAGTGACTTTCTGTTACTCACTACAGTGGGTTTTGATGTAATTTCGGGATAATTGATTAATGCTTTATGAATTACACGCCCTACCGGTATGGGAGTTCATTATGTGCCGTGATTTCGAGTAAAGGAAATTATTTTTTAAAGGAGAAATGGATAGATTTCGGTTGGCACGAGTGCATCTTACTTGTGATTCAGAGTTGAGGACTAGATCCTCGCATTTTTAATATGATGTGAAAAGCTTAAACTGGGCTATGAGCCACGGTGGAAGTTATATAAGGACGAGATCCTTGTGATGAAAATTTATGTGTTTTAAATTCTCCCTCTGTTAAATTAAATTTGTACTATAGTACAGATAGGGAGCCATACCTGTTAGGCTTATTTGATAATTGTTCTATGTGTTTTTGTGCATATTTTGCCATATTTGTGCTGTAATTATTGAGTTTTAGCCTACAAGGGGAGTGTCCAGGTGGCGTTAAATGTGACTCCTTAATTCGAGAAAATAATTATGAGGTCTTCATGCCTCGTGAATTGCTGTCAGAGTTGTAAAAATTTGAATTGAGGTTTTGGTTAAAATGAGGTTAATTGACGATGCTGGAATTAATTATGAACAGCTATTATGACCAGAGACGTGGTTATGGGCATACATATGATGGGCGCGCAAGTACGAGTTGCTACAACCGGTTGAGACTAACATGGTGTGTTGAATTAATTAGGCTGTGAGAAATTTAGCTTTGAAGTTTATAAATGTGGATAAAAGAAATAATCTTCAATTGAGAAGGCGTTGTCGGATCCATGTTAAATTTACGGTTACGTAGAATCGCCCGCAAATGTGTGTAATAATACACTTAGAAATTCAATGTCCTCGGAATAGTCCTTAGCATGTTCGAGGACGAATGTATGTTCAAGTGGGGGAGAATGTGATGACCTGTTGTGCCGGAGAAGCACATTTGATACTAATCGCTTAGACTTTTGCTGGTTTTAAACGCAATTTCCTTTTTGTAATTATGCAAAAGGTCGCAAAGCAGGTTATGCGGTCGCAAAACCCGTACGCGAGCCGCATATCTCACAATGAAATCGCAGACCCAGAAACATTTCTAGGCAAAGATCGACGTCAGAAATGTGGTCTCATATGCGGTCGCATTTCTACAATGCGAGCCGCATATCTCACACTGAAATCGCAGACCAAGACAGATTTCTGGGCAAAGATCAACGTCAGAAATGCGGTCGCATTTCTACAATAAGGACCGCAAACCATACCTCACACTAGATGCGGTGAAGACTAGGGTTACAATCTACGATGGCCCTATCAAGAATGCAGACCACATGTCCGTTTTGCGACTGAAATGCGGTCGCATTTTAAACCTGGAAGGGGCGTTTTTGTCCCGATTTTTGACCCTTTATAAATAGAAACCAGTAACCATTGGCTACGTAAAACCCACTGTCGTTATCATCTAAGAAACATCTCCAAAACGCCCTAAATCACAGCAAAATCTGCCTCGAAAATATGTCCAAATGAGACTTGCTTGGACAGATTCTTAAAAGAGAGGATTTTGGCCATTTTAAACATATTTGGAGCTATAGAGCTCGGATTGAAGCGAATTTTGAGGCGACTTTCGGGAGATTTTCAAGGGAAACATCGGGGTAAGTGTTCTTAACTCAACTTTGGTCAAATTACCCCAGTATATCGCTATTTTTAGTATTTAGTTGGTGATTAAGTTGGAAAAATTGTGAAAAATCCTTAAGTTTAGAGTTAAGATTTGGAGGTCGATCCGATTTCGGAATTCGATAATTTTTGTATGGTCGAACTCATTGGGAAATAAGGAACCTATTGATGTGGAAATTTTTGAGCTTCGAGAAGTGGGCCCGGGGCTAGGGTTTTGCTAATTTCGAAATTTCTTGGTATTTTTTGATTGTTTTCGCTTGGGCTTTGTCCCCTCAGCATATTGTGACGTATTCATTCTGATTTTTGGTAGATTCGACGTGCGTGGAAGCCGATTCGAGGGGCAAAGACGCCGCGGGCTAGGAATTTAGCCGGTTCGAGGTGAGTAGTGATTGTAAATGATGTTCTGAGGGTTTGAAACCCTGGATTGTATATCGTAGTGCTATATTGAGGTGAGGCACGCGCTCGATGATTAGCGCGGGGTCGTTTACTACTGGGGATTATGACTTTGTCCATTCCGATTGATGAGTTTAACTGCGTATTTGACTAAAACTTGTTTGTTATCATCATGATTTAGGCTGATTGCCATATTTGGGCTTCGTGCCAATTATTTGGACCATTCGGGGATTTTTATCACTGTTTCCTCACCATTTTGACTTATTACTTGAACTCAGTCATGCTGTTTTTACTGTTTTACAACTCAGCCACTTTTACTCAGTTTTGAGACTAAAATAATATTTTAATGATGTTTTTGGGCTGAGAACTACTATTTTACTATGCCCGAGGGGCTTGTGATGATTTTCTGACTGAGTGCGGACGAGGGCCAGATGTGAGGATTCACTGAGGGATATGAGGCCGAGGGCCTGAGATACTTTATATGCCACGAGGTGGCTTGTGACTAATATGAGGCCGAGGGCCTTAGATACTTTATATGCCACGAGGTGGCTTGTGACTGATATGAGGCCGAGGGCCTGAGATACTTTATTTACCCCACGAGGTGGCTTGATTGATATGAGACTGAGGGCCTAGATTTATGCCACGAGGTGGCTTGATATTGCATTTGGGCCGTAAGGGGCCCCTCCCGGAGTCTGTACACCCCCAGTGAGCGCGGGTACCCATTGTGATGTGAGATATAGCCCGAGGGGCTGATATTGTACTATGTGATAGCCCGAGGGGCTGATACTATTCCATGTGATAGCCCGAGGGTCTGATATTGTACTATGTGATAGCCCGAGGGGCTGGCATTGTTCTGAGATTTGAGCCCGAGGGGCTGGTACTGTTCTATGATATTTCCTGCGGGGCGGATTTGTTGATACTGAGCCCGAGGGGAGATGTTTTACTTCACATTATTTACCTGAAAAATTACATGTTTTACCTGTTAAAAGGAGATTTTACTTGATTTCTCACTGATTTACCATTTTCAAATGATGTTTTAAATGCTTCATTATAGGATGCCTTGTGCTTTACGTGCTTTCTTACTTTCTGTCATTATTTATATTTATTACTCACTAAGTCGGAGTACTCACATTACTCCCTACACCATGTGTGCAGATTCAGGCGTTGTTGGTTCCTCTCCGGAGTGCTGACTCCTCCCGTCCGGGGGGTGATTCAGAGACTACGATGTAGCTATTGGCATCCGCAGCCCCGTATCTCCTTTATCTTGTTGTTTCTATGTTCTTCAAACAGTTGTGCCAGATATTTTATTTTAGTGGACCTGTTATTAGGATCCATAGTTGCTCATGACTTGTGACACCCTGGTTTGGGCTGTGTCGGGATGGTTAGCTATATTTCCGCAAATGATTGCTATTAAATCATGCTTATATTGTTTTCTTGTTAATTAACTGCTTAAAATGAGATTTTGGTTAAATTGGCTGGCCTTGTCTTCACGAGAGGCGCTATCACGACCGGGTTCAGGGTTAGGGTCGTGACATCTTGGGAGGTTCTTGAGCAAAAAACCCAAAAAAACATACAAAAAAAAAACGAAATTCAGCCCCAAAACAGTGTTATTGCTCATTATTATTGTCAGAATTCAAGTATTATTTGGTTTTCAAGTCAAGAAAGGAAACAAGAAGAGAGGATCCTAGTCCTTGAAGATTAATGTAACTTATTTCCTTATTCTTGTGGGTTTTGGGTTTCCTAAATTCTTTCCTTTTTTTTTTCCTACAAACCAATTCCTATTCTTCCTATGTTTGGTCCTTCACTTTCGTTTTCTTTTTCTAACTCCACATTTCTATCACTGAGGTTGGGACTAGTAAGGTTTATTAATAAATCTAAAGATTACCTATCAAGAGTTGCTTTGAGTGGAATAAGACAAGATAGGTGAGAACATTAGAGGGAAAAAGCCAAATTTAATGTCACGACCCAAACTGGAGGGCCATGACTGGCACCCGGGCCATACCTGCCGAGCACCAACACTTATTTTATCTAACCTTTCTTATTATCTATAAGGGCCAACGAGATCAATATGAATGGTAGACATGAATCCTAAACAACCAACAATGACAAATAATAGCATGAACATATATAACATGGGGCAGATAAGGCTGTCATGAAGCTATGTATAAGGTACGAGCTGACAAGCTGCCATGAGAGACTATACAAACAAAATCAGTCGACAAGGCAATCCAAACTATACACGAGTCGAAACCTGTCTATGAGCCTCTAAAGGAACATAAGTTCTGCAACATTTCCCGAACAGGGCCCTGACATACCCATAATGTCTATAACATTGATGCATACCAAGATCACAGTAAGTCTGGAGAAGGGATCTCGCCAATAACGCTGAACTGGGCAGCCTACTATGGTGGGGACCTTTGCTTACTTGTCTATCAGGACCTGCAGCATGACATACAACATCCACAAATAAAAAGGACGTCAGCACGAATAAAGTACTGAGTATGTAAGGCAGGAAAGCATAAGTAAGAACAGTAATGTAAATAGGGATAGGGAATATACAACCTCTAACATCTGGGTGCCTCTGAGGGCTACTGACATGAAATGCATGATACCTACATATATATATATATATATATATATATAAAACTTTAAAACATACGCCTCTGTGGCATCATCAGCATCATATTGTACCCGGCCGTAATAGGCTCGGGAAAAACATGCCCAGCCATCATAAGGCTAGGTAGAATCGTACCCGGCCACGTGGAGCTCGATAGAACCCAACTGATTTGTGGTTGCGCAATAGGTGTCGTACCCGGCTGAGTGTAGCGCGGCTCAGTAGAGTAAAATAGATACATATATATTATGTGTGCTGGACTCATTGGAATCACATTTGAACCTTTCGGAGTGACGTAAGGTCGGTATCCTCCATACAAGATATTCAGATTAACTCAATAACAAGAATCTTATATGAATCAGGAAGTACCAACAATATTGATAACATAAGAATAAGAGAAGTAACATCAACATCAATCGTTCCATAAGAAGTGAAACAATCTAAATATTGCTAGCTTCTAAGAGTGGAGTATCTTTGGAAGCTCGTTCATTACATTATGTACAATTGGAGTCGTGCAAAAGAAGGAAAGGGATAGCCTCACATACCTTGTATATACTTCCCAACCTCAAGCTATGCAAATGTCGCGACTCCTTATTCTACAATAAGAAATGACACTATCATTATCGTTTAAGTGTCGTAACTATTATGTATCGACCGCAACCTATTTTATGATGAAACAAACAGCACCTCCCCGATTTATATTACTCCACACAAGTAAAAACAATCACCAAAAAGCCCAAAAATATCAATAATAATCATGTTGAGCCTCCCAAAAGAGTGCACCACCCAAAAGCATTACGAACATGCCTTTCGATATATATATCTCACAGGTTCTAGCTTCAGTGACTTAGCCGTAACTTGGATAATCTTAAATACATGTAGGGTAAGAGGTCACTTACCTTTAAACAGAAAGAACAACACCAATTTAACCTTAATTGACCACGAAATCTCAATCGAATGCTGCCACAAGAACAAGTAAGCGAAGCTAGCAATATCAACTAGGGTTTTTCAGCACTAGAATCACTTTAGAAGACTTGAAATCACCTAGGGTTGATATTAAAAAATTGAGGGAGTATTATAAAAAACATAAAACCACTTTATACAACCTCCCACACGAGCTGGAACAACACAAAAATCAGCAACAACAACAAGAAGAAGAAACTTACTAGCGCCACGGGATTCACGATACTTGATTTGTGTTGTTTGCACTTTGTTTTGGTCTTGGTTCATAAGAGAACGTTGAGAGAGTGGTTTTAGGCTTCTAAGGTCTGAATATACTGAAAACAAATGACTTAAAACGGGGTTGAGGCGTGTTATATATATCCATACGTCTCAACCACCTATGTGGGCCCCATGGAGAGCTGTTTGGCACAGTCTTGTGAAAACGCGAATATCTCTCTACTCCAAGACCGTATCGATGAACAGTTTAATGGGTTGGAAACTAGACTCATATATCTTCAATCTGGTGGGTAGATAACCCCGTAATTCCAAGTAAATTGGGAGAAAATCGTAGTGACATTTGACCTAAAATTTAAGTAAAATTATGAACGTAAGTTGCGACAACTTTTGTCAACTTTTGATTCATAAATCGTTTGACTTCAAGACTTATGATACGGATATTATATGATTCAAAAAACTTAAAACACGACCTCTTCGGAATATTAAGCACCTCTAGTTTTATCCAAACTTATGGGTTACAACATCCTTGATTCGTTTAACATCTAATACTTGTTAACCAATCTTATACACCCTTTTATCCTTTAAGACCAATAGTATTGACTTCTTATCATCTCAAAGGTAATCTTTCTCAGATTTACGTCAACTTACTTATGGCGTGATCCAACGTAAGCAAATATGGGTTTTAATACCCTCCCGCCCTTAGGAACAATCGTCCTTGAATGTAAAGGTTTATGGGGAGTCTAACTCATCGTGGATTATGACGGAAATTACCAGCTGAGTTTCCCCTATAAAATGGACACTAGCCAAACTAGCAAGCAGTTAAACCCATCCTATAGCCCAAGGCTATAATAAGCATTATGGATTTGTACATTATCTGCATATCACCATTTTGTATTAAGAAAGAGTATTCTCAAGCTATTGCTTACCTCATAGAGCCGTTTCGCCTTCTAATACATCCTGGGTTCCCCCAGCATCCTTGTTATCTTCAATCTAGAACATGTAAGGGTACTTAGACTTCATCTCCTCTTCTGCTTCCCATGTCATTTCTTCTGCATTCTTGTTTCTCCACAATACTTTGACGGAAACTACATCCTTTGTTCTAAGCTTATGGACTTGTTGATCTAATATAGCCACTGGCACTTCTTCATATGATAGATCCTCTGTAACTTGTACATCTTTGATAGGGATGACCCGAGAAGAGTCTCCAATACATTTCCTCGACATAGATACATGCAATACTAGGTGAACAAATTCCAATTTGGGTGGCAATTCTAACTCATGAGCAACCTGTCCAATTCGTCGAAGAATTTTGTATGGCCCGATATACAGCGGACTCAGCATACCATTCTTCCCAAAACGCATAACACCGTTCATTGGCGAGATCCTCAAGAAAACCAAATCACCAACCTCAAATTTCAGATCACGAGGTCGGACATCACAATTAGACTTTTCCCTGCTTTTTGCCGTCCTCAGTCGCTCTTGTATCACTTTCACCTTCTCAATGGCTTGGTGAATCAAATCTGGCCCATATATTTCTACATCTATCTGCTCTCGTACAGTTCCTCATGCGGGGCCATTTTAATACTGGAATGGTAGCTATTATTGTAGGCGAATTCTATGAGTGCCAGATGGTTATCCCAATACCCCTTGAGATCTAGAACACATGCTCGTAGCATATCTTCAAGTTTCTCAATGTTACGTTCAGCTTGTCCGTCTATCTGCGGATGGAATACAGTGCTGAGATTCACTTGTGTACCTAAACCCTTCTAAAAAGACCTCCAAAAGTTAGCCATAGATCGAGCTCCACAGTATGATATAATAGATGCTGGCACACCATGAAGCCTAACAATCTACTTGATATACAACTTCGCATAATCTTCAACCGTGTAAGTTGTCTTAAATGGCAGAAAATGGACACATTTTATAAGTTGATCAACTATCTCCCAGGTGGAGTCAAACTTATGATAAGAGCAAGGTAATCTAATAATGAAGTCCATATTAATCACCTCCCGTTTCCAAGTCGGAATCTCTATATTCTGAATCAATCCATCGGGTTTCTGATGCTCGATCTTTACTTGTTGACAATTATGATAAGAGCTTTCTGTGTTAACTTAGTTCATGGTGCTGATATAGAGGAAAACCCTTCTACAAACCGCCTATAATATCCTGCTAGCCCCAGGAAGCTGCAGACTTCTGACGGTGTTATACGTCTTGGCCAATTCTTCACTGCATCGATCTTCTAAGTATCGACACTAATACCCTCATCAGATATCACATGGCCAAGGAATGCTACTGAGTTTAGCAAGAATTCACATTTGGAGAGCTTAGCATATAACTTACAATCCTGAAGGGTCTATAATACTATTCGCAAGTGGCCCGCATGCTCCACCTCCGAACGAGAATACACCAGAATGTCATCAATGAATACGATCATGAACACATCAAGATAGGGCCTGAATACACTATTCATGGGATCCGTAAAAGCTGCTGGGGCATTTGTTAGCCCGAACGACATCACCAAGAACTCAAAGTGCCCATATCTTATCCCGAAGGCCGTCTTTGGAATATCATTCTAATTAATCCTAGCCCGATGATACCCTGAACGTAAGTCAATCTTTGAGAAACTTGGCACCCTGGAGTTGGTCAAACAAGTCGTCAATCATTGGAAGTGGATATTTGTTCTTTATAGTAAACTTATTCAACTTTCGATAATCGATACACATCCTTAACGACCCATCTTTCTTCCACACGAACAAGACTAGTACACCCTAAGGTGAAGTGCTAGGCCTAATGAAGCTCTTATCAGCAAGTCCTCTAACTGCGCCTTAAACTCTCCCAACTCTGTCGAGGCCATCCTGTATGGAGGGATAGAGATTGGTTGAGTGTCAGGAAACACATGACGCTAAACTCAATCTCTCTTTCAAGGAGGAAGGCCTGAGAGTTCATGTGGGAAAAAATCTAGAAACATATTGACCACGGGGATTGATTGTAGAGTAGGCGGCTTCGCCTCCGCATCCCTAGCGCGAACGAGATGATAAATATAGATTTTTATCATCTTCCTTGCCTTAAGATAGGAAATAAACCTGCCTTTCGGCGTAGCAATGTTCCCCTTCCATTCAGTGACGGGTTTACCACGAAACTGAAACCTAACCATCTTCATACGACAATCAACATTAGCATAGCATGAGGCCAACCAATCCATTCCCATTATGTCACGACCCAACCGGAGGGCCGCGACAGAGCACGGGACCCTACTTGCAGAGCGCCGGCGTACCCCTCATATCTGCTATCTTACTCTCTTCGTTACCTACAAAGCCAGTCATACGCGTGCAGTTTCGAACGACATCACAGTGGGCTGAAACGTCATACCATGACATAAACATACTTATATACATAGTGTGCCAACGGGGCTACAGTGCAAAGCTATACAACATAATACATATGCGGACGAGGCAGTACAACTGTACATGAGTCAACCCAACACTGGTCTATACATACATTAACATTTGTCTAATGAGCCTCTACAAGAACAGACATTATACAACCTATGTCGGAACAGGGCCCCGACATGCCCAAAATGGCTATACAAAATGCATACCAAGGCTGTAGCAAGTCTGAAGGATGAATCTTGCTGATATCTGCTGAATTGGTAGCCTACTGCGGTGGGGGAGCTCCGTCCATCTGTCGCGACCCAACCTCGGGGGCCCGCGACCGGGCACCGAACCCTGCTTGCAGAGTACCGGCGAACCCTGTACATGACTACCCTTATTATTCATAAGGTGTACATACTTGCCGGAACGGCAATACAACATTATGCCTGTCAACTATAATGACATTACCTGTCACAACCATATACCATAACATAAACATACATTCACCCATAACACAACCCACTAGGCTATATACATTTATATACAAAACCATACGACAAAATATATATACAATGCCAACAAGGCGACCTAAATACACATAGCCCAACTTCTATCTGTACATACACTGACATCTTGTCTAATGAGCCTCTATGGAATTTATACAAAACACTTAGTCGGAACAGGACCCCGACATGCCCAAAAATATTTATACAAAAGTATACCCAAGTATAGCAAGTCCGAAAGATGAACCTTGCTATTTCTGCTGGACTGATATGGTAGCCTACTGTGGAGGAGGAGCTTCACCTGTCAATCTATTTGGACCTGCAGCACGATATGCAGCGTCCACAAACAAAGGACGTCAGTACGAAATATGTACTGAGTATGTAAGACAGGAATATAAAACTGAAAGCAATAACATAGCAACATAATAGGAGTATACAACTCATAATATTGGGATTTACCTCTGAGAGCAGCATACCTTTAACGTATTCATTATGGAACTCATTTCCATCATTTCGGAGATTTAAGACATATTTCATTCTCACAAGTCTGTTACTTTCATACGTGTTCATTATATCAAATGCATTCAGTATTCATCCCTTTAGTTTATACCTATTTTACTGTGGGTTTCTTACTTTAAGAAAATCGTGCAAATACATTCATCATATATTCATTCCATTTGTACAATCATCGCACATACATCCTTATAGGACTACAACCAATAAATATGCCGCCATGGGTCATAATCATGATCATTATTACCATTATCATTATCACATACAATCACACACACATATGCCTCCTTGGGCTCATAATTATATCATAACTATAATCATAACCTTACCCGACCATATCAAGCTCGGTCGTAGTCATGTGTGCCTCTTTGGACTCATACCCGGCCATATCAAGCTCGGTCGTAGTCATGTGTGCCTCTTTGGGCTCATACCCGGCCATATCAAGCTCGGTCGTAGTCATGTGT
>MCJB01051971.1:0-20262 GCA_002018475.1 Nicotiana obtusifolia
CTAACTCATAAGTCAACATACAGTTGACTTTTACAACTTAAGCCTCCTTGAAAGAGGCTAAGTGTCTCATTTCTTACTGATTGCACTCCGAATGCAACTTACTCAATTAAATTTCCTAAAACACAGATAATGAAATATAATGAGACAAAAAAGTGGGAAAGACGGAGTGGTAACCCACGACACGACTGGCCTGGTCATCACATTCTCCCCCTCTTAAACAAACGTTCGTCCTCGAACGAGTCAAGAAGCATACCTGAAGTTTCAAATAGGTGAGGATATCTGCTCCGCATCTCTTGCTCGGTGTCCCAAGTAGCCTCTTCCACGGACCGACCTCTCCACTAAACTTTCACTGATGCTATCTCCTTGGACCTCAACTTTCGAACCTGACGATCCAAAATTGCCACTGGCTCCACCTCATAGGTCAAATCATCATCCAAATGAATCGTGCTGATGTCCAAAATATGAGACGGGTCTCCAATATACTTCCGGAGCATAGAAACATGAAATACTGGGTGTACACTTGACAGATTGGGTGGCAAGGCTAGCTCATAAGCCACCTCCCCAACTCTCCGAAGTACCTCAAAAGGCCCAATGAACCGAGGACTCAATTTCCCTTTCTTTCCAAACCTCATAACACCTTTCATGGGCGAAACCTTCAGCAAGACCTTCTCACCAACCATGTAGGACAAATCTCGAACCTTTATATCGGCATAACGCTTTTGCCTCGACTGTGCTGTACGGAGACTCTCCTGGATTACCTTTACCTTTTCTAGAGCATCCCGAACCAAGTTAGTACCCAATAGCCTAGCTTGCCGGGCTCGAACCAACCGACCGGAGATATACATCGTCTCCCATACAGAGCCTCATACGGAGCCATCCGAATACTTGACTGATAGCTGTTGTTATAAGCGAACTCTGCAAGAGGCAGAAATTCATCCCATGAACCTCTGAAATGAATAGCACAGGCACGCAACATGTCCTCCAGGATCTGAATGGTACGTTCGGACTGCTCATCCGTCTGAGGATGAAATGCTGTGCTCAATTCCACCTGAGTACCCAACTCCCTCTGCACGGCCTTCCTGAACTGCGAGGTGAACTGAGTACCTCTATCAGAAATGATAGAAACTGGAACACCATGCAGCCGAACAATCTCTCGGATATCAATCCTTGCCAACCGTTCTGAAGAATAGGTAGTACACACAGGGATGAAATGCGCGGACTTGGTCAGCCGATCCACAATCACCCATATAGCATCGAACTTCTTCAAAGTCTGTGGGAGTCCAACAACAAAGTCCATAGTGATCCGCTCCCACTTCCACTCGGGAATGGCTATCTGCTTAAGCAAACCACCCGGCCTCTGGTGTTCATATTTTACTTGATGACAGTTGAGACATCGGGCTACGAACCCCACAATATCCTTCTTCATTCTTCTCCACCAATAATGTTGCTTCAAATCCTGGTACATCTTTGCGGCACCCGGATGAATAGAATACCGTGAGCTATGGGCCTCCTCCAGAATCAACTCCCGTAGCCCATCCATATTTGGCACACAAATCCGGCTCGGCATCCTCAACACTCCATCATCGCCGATGGTCACATCTTTAGCATCATTATGCTGGACTCTGTCCTTAAGGACAAGCAAATGGGGGTCGTCATACTGACGCTCCCGGATGCGATCGTATAAGGAAGACCGAGAAATCACGCAAGCCAACACCCGATTAGATTCCGAGATGTCTAATCTCACAAGCCTATTGGCCAAGGTCTGAACGTCCATGGCAAGTTGTCTTTCACCGACCGGAATATAAGCGAGACTGCCCATACTGGCCGACTTTCTACTCAAAGCATCGGCTACCACATTGGCCTTTCCCGGGTGGTATAAGATAGTGACATCATAGTCCTTTAAAAATTCCAACAACCTCCTCTGTATCAAGTTTAGCTCCTTCTGCTTGAACAGATATTGAAGACTCTTATGATCTGTGAACACTTCACACGGCACGCCATATAAGTAGTGCCTCCAAATCTTCAAGGCATGAATTATGGCTGCCAATTCTAAATCATGCACTGGATAGTTTTTCTCATGAATCTTCAATTGTCTCGAAGCATAAGCAATGACCTCGCCCTCTTGCATTAGCACTGCACCAAGCCCAATACGAGAGGCATCACAATAAACCGTGTAAGGCCCTGAGCCTGTGGGCAAAACTAACACTGGTGCCGTGGTCAGAGCTATCTTGAGCTTCTGGAAGCTCGCCTCACACTCTTCCAACCACTGGAACTGGACACCTTTCTGAGTCAACTTGGTCATCGGGGCTGCAATCGATGAGAACCCCTCCACGAACCGACGATAGTAGCCTGCCAGTCCCAAGAAACTCCGAATCTCTGTGACTGATGCCGGCCTAGGCCAGTTCGTGACTGCCTCAATCTTTTTTGGATCAACCTGAATACCCTCTACCGATACAATATGACCCAGAAATGCAACCGAACTCAGCCAGAATTCACATTTGAAAATTTAGCATACAACCGATTATCCCTCAAAGTCTGAAGAACCACTCTAAGATGCTGCGAGTGCTCCTCCTGGCTGGGGGAATATACCAGGATGTCGTCGATGAAAACTATCACAAACGAATCCTGGTAAGGCCTGAACACTCAGTTCATAAAGTCCATAAAATCTGCTGGGGCATTTGTCAACCCGAAGGACATAACCAAGAATTCATAATGCCCGTACCGAGTGCGGAAAGCTGTCTTAGGGACATCGGATGCCCTAATCTTCAACTGGTGGTAACCAGACCTCAAATCAATTTTTGAAAATACCCTAGCACCCTGGAGCTGATCAAACAAATCATCGATCCTCGGTAATGGGTACTTATTTTTTATTGTAACTTTGTTCAACTGTCGGTAATCGATGCAAATTCTCATTGACCCATCCTTCTTTTTAACAAACAGCACGGGCGCACCCCAAGGTGAAACACTGGGTCTAATGAAACCCTTCTCGAGCAAGTCTTGCAACTGCTCTTTCAATTCTTTTAACTCTGGTGGGGCCATGCGATTCGGCGGAATATAAATGGGTTGAGTGCCCGGAGCCAAATCAGTACAGAAGTCAATATCCCTATCGGGTGGCACCCCCGGCAGGTCGGAGGGGAAGACCTCGGGAAACTCACGGACCACGGGCACGGACTCAATAGAGAGGACCTCAGCACTGGAATCACGAACATAAGCCAGATAAGCCAAACACCCCTTCTCGACCATGCGCCGAGCCTTCATATAAGAGATAATGCTACGAGTGGAATGACCAGGAGTCCCTTTCCACTCCAAACGGGGCATACCCGGTAAAGCTAAGGTCACAGTCTTGGCATGGCAGTCCAGGATGGCGTGGTAAGGTTAACCAATCCATCCCCAATATGACATCAAAATCAACCATGTCCAAAAGCAATAAGTCTACGCGGGTCTCAAAACCCCCAATCACTACCGCACAGGAACGATGGACTCGATCTACCACAATGGAATCACTCACCTGAGTAGACACATAAACAGGAACACTAAATGAGTCACTAGGCATGGCCAGATACGGTGTAAAATAAGAGGAGACATACGAGTAGGTAGATCCTGGATCAAATAATGCCGAAGCATCGTTATCACAGACCAGAACCGTACCTGTAATCACTGCATCTGAAGCCTCTGCCTCGGGCCGAGCTGGAAAAGCATAACATCGGGGCTGAGCCCCGCCACACTGAGTCACATCTCTAGGACGGCCTGCTACTGGCTAGCCCCCACCTCTGCCGACCTGAGTTCCACCTCCAGCACCTCTACCTCTACCTCTAGCACCTCTACCCCCACCCCTAGCTAGCTGGGCGGGCTGCGGAACATCTGGTGCCTGTGTCATAACATGGGAATCCTGGTGCGGAGAGTTGCTTATAGCACGGCGGCAATACCTAGCAATGTGCCTTGTGTCACCACACATGTAACAAGCCTTAGGCTGCCGACTATGGAAACTCTGTAGCGATTGTGCACTGATAGACTGCTGATCGAAATACTGCATCTGAGATCCGCGGTTACCTGAAACACTGTGAGAAGCCTGGAGAGTTGACTGAAAGGGCCTAGGAGGATGGCCTCTATCATATGAATCTCTGCTTTCGGACGGAGTACTAATGAATCTGCCTGAATGACGGGGTCTCTTATCCGACCCATGACCACCTCCATGCGACAGAACCATCTCGACTCTGCGGGCCACATTGACCGCCTCCTGGAAGGAAATCTCACTACCAGTCTCCCTAGCCATCTGAAGGCGAATCGGCTGGATGAGACCGTCAATAAATCTCCTCACTCTCTCCCTCTCTGTCGGGAGTATGATGAGAGCATGCCGAGCCAAGTCGATGAACCTGGACTCATACTGGGTAACTGTCATGGACCCCTGTTGAAGGCGCTCAAACTGCCTCCGATAAGCCTCTCTCTGAGTGACGGGGAGAAACTTCTCCAGAAATAACTCTATAAACTACTCCCAAGTCAAAGACAGCAAACCGGCTGGCCTAGTCAAGCAATAATCCCGCCACCAAGTCTTGGCGGATCCAGACAGACGAAATGCCGCAAAGTCTACCCTGTTGGTCTCAACAATGCCCATATTCCTTAGGACCTCGTGGCAGCTGTATAGGAAGTCCTGGGGATCCTCCGAAGAAGCACCGCTGAAGGTAGTGGTGAAGAGCTTGGTGAACCTATTCAGTCTCCATAAAGCATCGACGGACATGGCCGCCCCATTGCCGGCTTGAGCTATTGCTCCCGGCTGGACTGTCACAGCTGGCTGAACCACTGGAAACTGAGCCTAGGGAGCTGCGTGCTCCGGGGTTATGAATAGCAGGAGTCTGAGCCCCTTCTCCGGACTGAGGGGTGGCTGGTGCTGCAGGAAGTAAGCCTGCTCCTGTGAAATTTTCCATGAGGCCCACCAACCGGACCAAAGCGTCCTGGAGAACTGGGGTAGCAATAAACCCCTCCGGGACCTGAGCTGGGCCCACCGGAGCTGCTGGGGTCGGAACCTCCTCGTAAAGATCAATCTAAGGTTCCGCCACTGGTGCTGCTGCAGGAGGCTGAGTCCTGCCCCTACCTCGACCCCTAGCACGACCTCGGCCTCCCTCTCTGTCCCGCGTGGGAGCTGTTGTTGGGGGCTTGGGCTGCGGAGCGGTAGATAAGGAAGCGCGTGTTCTCGCCATTTGCTAAGGAACAGAGTAGGAATCCAATTAGCATTTGAGAAGCAAACCGCCCGACAAGAATGAACAAATGTGAAATTTTTCCCAACTCTGTAGCCTCTGGGGGATAAATACAGACGTCTCCATACCGATCCCTCAGACTTTACTGAGTTTGTCTGTGAACTGTGAGGCCTATGTAAACCTATAGCTCTGATACCAACCTGTCACGACCCAGATTTCCCACCCTCGGGCGTCGTGATGGCGCCTACTAGTGAAAGCTAGGCAAGCCAATCAATCGGACTAATTACCACGTTTCTATTTACGAATTCACTACATCACAAATGCATCAATTGAAAAGTAGTAATTCAACAAGCGAAATAAACACAAAGTTAATACTTTACACAACTATCACCAATAAACTATCCACAACGGTCTAACCAAGATCTGGTGTCACAGTTTCACAGACTGTTTAAGAGTACTACAAACAGGGTCTGAAGAATATAACAAAATGTTGTTCCTGGATTACATAGGAGAAACAGATACAAGAAATGGGCAGGGGACTCTAAGGTCCGCGGACGTCTGCAGAACTACCTTGGGTCACTTGAAAGTCAGAGGCTGGAAGCTTCCTACTGTTCGTAGCCTGTGGCACTGAGATCTGCACAAAAGAGTGCAGAGTGTAGTATCAGCACAACCGACCCCATGTGCTAGTAAGTGCCTGGCCTAACCCCGGCGAGGTAGTGACGAGGCTAGGACCAGACTTCAGATAAACCTGTGCAATTTTAAGCATATATGTATCTACAGCAGAAGATAAAATACATAAACGACTTAACAGGGAAAAGAAAACATACATCGGAACAGCAGACAAATAAAGCAAAAAGAATCATCAAAGAGTAAGAAGGAAAACTGCAATTCAACTTTTAACACAAACGAAACGAAACACAATCCACCCTTTTTCCTCCAGTAACCTCTTGTTGCAGGCGTGCAACCCGTTCCCACTTACAGTAACCTCTTGTGGCAGGCGTGCCACCCGCTCCCACATACATCACATCCCGTGGCAGGCGTGCCACCTACTCCCACTTACAATAACCTCTTGCTGCAGGCGTGCAACCCGTTCTCACTTACAGTAACCTCTTGTGGCAGGCGTGCCACCCGCTCCCACATACAATATATACTGTGGTAGGCGTACCACCCACTCCCACTTTCATAATATCTCGTGGCAGGCGTGCCACCCGCTCCCACTTACAATTTATACTGTGGTAGGCATACCACCCGCTCCCACTTTCATCATCACAACAATCACAAGAAGTCCCGGCAAGGGATCAAATCAACATAACAACTTCCCAGCAAGGGAACAAATAACAGCAACACAATCATCCTGGCCAGGGGGAAATTCAGCTATAACCAAATGAAACTTGACTTCTATTTAGCTCAATCAATGTCAGTACTCAATTACAGTCAATATCCTCCAACTAACCTCCCAACCCAAGTATCATTTCGTTGACTCTAGACACGACTTTACTAATGTGACACTGGACCCTTTAAACTTCTAACGGACTCCTAAAACACTACCCACAATTTTGACACTGGACCTCTTCGACTCCTAACAATTCTTACTCAACTAATCTCGTTGACCATCAACTTTATGCCGAATAGAAGAAACTGTTTGGTAGGCGTACCACCCGCGCTCAATTCACAACATCTTGTGGCAGGCGTGCCACTCGCTCCCACATGCAACACATCATAACAATTTAAGGGAATTATTCAACAATTTGAAACAATAGCCACACAACGATTAGCCATATACGACCATCGGTCATGCGTGACACCAACATATAGGCACTTGTCACCATGCCTATACGTTGTTCTCAAGAAGGCAATTTAGCAAACAAGACACGATTTCTAATCCCTCAAGATAAGGTTATAACGAACACTTACCTTGTTTTGCGAAAATTCCTAGATTTCCAACAATTCCTCAAGCCCAACCTTTTATGGGTACTCACAAACTTTAGGTGGACACAATCGAGGCTAACGAGCTGTGACTTGGTAGGGTGCCTTAACTCAGCTGAAATCTTGGTACGATTTGCAGCAATTGTGGGCTGGGTCTTTGGTGTTAGAGGGTGGGTTTCTTGTGATAGATGTTGGGGTTTGTTTTCAAGGTGATTTGGAGGTTGAATTGCTGGGGTTTTAGGGTGTTTTAGTGAGTTTTTGTGAGGTGACTGACGAAATAAGGGGGGTTTTGCATGTTAGGGTTCCTAGTTCCTATTTATAGTGGGTCAAAATTCGGAACAAAATAAAAGTTCAGGTCCAGAATGTGATCGCATTCTGGCCGCAAAATCAACATGCGGTTCGCATTTGGACTGCATTTCTGGCATGGCAGTTGGCCCAAAACTCTGCCTCATTCTACGATCTCACTGTGGGATTTTCGGTCCGCATTTCTCACCGCATTTGTGACATAAAACTTGTCCAGTTCTCTGTTCCACTCTGCGATACAGGCAGCCAAATTTTTGGTCCGCATTTCAGACAGCATTTCTGGCATGAATCTTGCCTAGAAATCTGTCCAAGTATGCGATGCCCGTGTAAGATATGCGGTCCGCATGTCTGAAATGCGACCGCATATCTTGTATTACTTACCATTTTGAACTCTTTTCTTAATTATTGGATTCTTATACCTCATACCCTGCAAAAATGTTAAAATTGCATAATTACAAAGAGGGATTTGCACTTAAAACAAGCCAATTCTGAACAATTAGTATCATATGTGTTTCTACGACACATCGGGTCGTCACAATTCCTACGATTTTTTTGGACTTGTGCGCATATTTGGTTGGGGTCCCGGATGAACCGAGGGCGTTTCGGCACATTATGTGAAAAATTGATAAAAGTTTAGTTTTTAAGTTAAAAGTCTTGAGTTTTGATGATCGATTCTTAATATTTCATGTTATTTTGATGATTTGAGGTAGCGAGGGAATTTGTGCGATATTTTTACACTTGTGTAAATATTCATATTGGAGCCCGAGGGCTCAGGTAAGTCTCGAATGTGTTTTGGACTATTTTTGGACTGTTGAGGAAATCTGGTGCAGCTAGGATGCAGGTCTCGCAAATGCAAAGACCTGTTCACAAATGCGAGCTTCGCTTTTGCGAATTTGTGCTCGCATTTGTGGATTTGGGATGGGGACTAAAGACTTGGATTTTTCAAAAAAGGGTCACATTTTCGAACAAGGGGAAGCCGCATTTGCGATCCTGGCATCACAATTGCGACTGGAAGCTGGGCTGGGAAGTCTTCGCATTTGCGAAGGCTGTCTCGCTTTTGCGATTGAGGGAACTTCTCAAATGCAATAACAGAGGGGCTAGGAAGTTGTTTGCTTTTGCGAACAGTGGTTCGCTTTTGTGAACATCGCAGTTGCGACAAGAGTTCACAATTGTGATTCCTGCAGCTGGGTAAAAGCTGGAAAACTCGGGACTTAACTCATTTTACACCATTTTTCAATCCTAAACTCTCTAGAGGCAACTTTTTAAGAGGATTTCCTTCCCAAATTTATTGGTAAGCAACTTTAAATAGTTTCCAATCATTTTCAATTACTTTTCCATGAATTAATCATCAAATTTATGAATTTCTAAGTAGAAACGAGGAGTTTTGGGTAGAATTTAGGAATTTTATTAAATTGAGATTTAGACCTCGAATTGAGGTCGGATTTCAAAACAAATCATGTAATCGGAATCTGGGTTGAATGGGTAATCATGATTTTGTCTGAATATCGGATTTAGACCATGTGGGCCGGGGTTGACTTTTGTTGACTTTTTCAATGTAGTTAAAGATTGAACCTTTTTCATTCGTGGGTTGTTTCTAAAGCTTGTTTTGGATTTTTTGAATGATATTTTGCTAGATTCAGTTGGTTTGGAGTCTTGTTCTAAAGGAAAAGCCGCGGTTGATTGTTGATTCGATTTAGGAAAGAGGTAAGTGTCATGGTTAATCTTGACTTGAGGAAATTAGGACTTGATTGGTCTATTTGCTACTTGATTTATGTGTGGGGATGGCGTATTTGCAAGGTTACGAGTGTGTATGCGTTGTTTTGGGTTTAAGCATGCGGGGTGGGCTACTCAATTGCATGTTTTCATTTATAACTTGCTTCTTGTATTCCATGTTATTACTCGTTCCATGCTTTATTTGCTATTTGTCTTTACTTATTAAATTCATGCTTTCATTCGTTACATGCCTCAGTTTGCTATATGTTTCCATGTATCCATGCCCTCATTTATTGATCGCCTTTACTTGTCTTATGTTGTTATATGTTGATAATTAGCCGCTTTTACTTGTCTTATGCCTTTGCTTGTTTAATCGCGTTACTTGTTTCTAGTTCACTTTAGTATGTATATTGAACTGTCTTAGAGACTTTATTCGTTTAGTTTCCTTTTGTATTACATTGTGAGATACGCCATAGTTGGTTGTAGTATTATACATATACATTATATATGGTATCAGATTGCATGATGTGTCATGCCCCGACCTCGGGCAGCGCGACCAGCGCTCAACCGAGATAACCCCGCCGAGCAAGCCTGCTGGATGTCCTTCTATCCAACTCACCCATAAATAAAGAGAATATAAACTTCATTAATTAATACCACGAAGTTCATGGACAACACTAGTTCCATTACTATTAGATACTTCATTTATACGTCTCCAAAACAATACATTTCACAACTATAGTTTTACAGTGGAAGCATGAGATACAATTACGACATCTTCAGTTTAACTTTCTGACACTAATACACAACCCACACTATGTCTATGGAGCCTCTAATAGATACAAAATAGTACAATGATAGTACCGGCAACTAGGCTCCGGCTATACCTCAAAACAGAATACACACGGAACAAAAGATGCGTAACCCCAAAAAGAAGTAGGGCTCACCAAGTCAGCTGAGAGAAGAGTGTACCGCTATCACTGGTCAATGTCTTCCGCTGCGGAACCACTTGCATCCATTAAAGATGCAGCGGCCCCGGTAAAAGAGATGTTAGTACATGTCGAATAGTACTAGTATAAAAACCAAACACCTATTCAAAGACTTGGAAATACAACATGAATTATGATGAGTTATGGTAACAATAAAAGGCTTAATTAGACGTTAAAGCCACAACAAATTTATTAAAAGCTTTCACTAACATTTATAAATTTCAAGTCGGGGATCCTCTACAACTATCTCTACACAGAGCGGTCCTGCCGCCTCACCCCAATGTATGTGGGTGGAGGTGCAAATCACAAATACCAAAACACTACACAAAGCAACCCTGCCACCTCACCCCAATATATGCGGGTGGAGGTGTACTCACAGTATCACAACACTACACAAAGCGGCCCTGCTGCCTCACCCCAATATATGCGGGTGGAGGTGTACTCATAATATCACAACACTACACAAAATGGCCCCACCGCCTCACCCCAATATATGCTGGTGGAGGTGTATTCACAATACCATAATTTAGGGTCTCAAACTATAATAGTTTGTACAAAAGAGTTCCCTTACAAATCAACCATTTGGCATTGTTAGCCTTAGAAGTGTATGTTCTTACGATTTCATCATATGAGAAATAAGTGCTTAATCACATCGATTTCATACAATACCTTCCTCCCACAAAGAGTATAACATAATTAAGTCACAATAGACAATCTTTAACAAATGAGGGTTCGGGTACGTTATGCAATTTGAGAATCAATTTACTAGCTTGAACATCCCACATCAATAGCATTTCAAGTTCAACTACACATGATAGAATTTTACAAGAATTCGGGAATTCCGATACTAGAATAAGAGTTTAGCCTTCATACCTCGAAAGAGTTTTTCGTAATGCAACCATAATGTCCCCCCCACTCCTAACGATGCCAATCTATAGAGGAGGAGAGAATTACAATCAAGATTAGTGAAATTCGTATGGCAAGGGCTGTTACAACTATAACCCGACCTTTCCCTCAACCAATTCAACCACAAAACCATCCAAGATTGTTCTACAACTTTCCCACAATCCCTATTAGTTTGTGCATGTATTAAATCTACCCTCATCATTTGTAATTAACCCTAATCCCGAAATTAAAGAATTGGGGAAAGAAATTCTTACCTCTTTGAAGTCCTAGCAAGTCCCTCTTAGTGAAATTCCAAGGCTTGACTTAAGTTGAGTGGTGAAATTCTTAAACCTCCCCTTTCTCTCTCTAGGATATCTCTCCCCTCTCTCTAAAATATCAGATAATCCCTCAAAAATGACCCCTAGAGCTAAATAAATAAAATGGGGTTGGATAAAAAAATTAGAAAAATAGAGCCCCGACGCCGATC
Organism: Nicotiana obtusifolia; assembly: GCA_002018475.1. Taxonomy (NCBI): domain Eukaryota; kingdom Viridiplantae; phylum Streptophyta; class Magnoliopsida; order Solanales; family Solanaceae; genus Nicotiana; species Nicotiana obtusifolia. Next base: position 11,496 of record MCJB01051971.1, read on the forward strand.
TGCGGTCGCATATGTGACCGCATAATGCTTTTGCAGTCCGCACAATGGATCGCACAATTCCCTCCAGAACTGGGCAACACTACTTCAGTTTGCGGCCATTATATGGTCCGCATACCTATTCTGCGGTCGCATAATGCACCGCAGAACTTCCTTCACACTTTCCCTAAACTGTTTCACTCTGCGGCTATGTGGCCCGTAGAGTGATTCTGTGACGACCCGGCCAGTCGTCTTATGAGTTACCACTCCGTTTTCCCCATTTCTGCCTTATTATGCTTCGTTATGTTATTTGGGATGTGTGTGCGAAATTTCAAGTCATTCGGACATGGTCTGATTGGGTTTTTGATTAAAAGAGTAACTTAGAAGATTCTGAATTTCTTAGGCTTGAATCCGACGCGAATCTGGTGTTGAGAGGTTGTTTTGAGCGTTCCGAAGGTTGGAACAAGTTTGAATAATGTTATGGGGTAGGTTGGTATATTTGGCTGAGGTCCCAGTGGCCTCGGGTGAGTTTTGGGTGGTTAAACGGACTAATTCATCGTTGGAAAAATTTGCAGAAAACTAGAGTCGGGAATGCGGTCGCATTTCTCAAATGCGGACCACATATCGCACACCCAGATAGTTTTCTGGGCAAAGAATGACGTCAAGAATGCGGTCGCATTTCCACAATGCAGACCGCATATCCACCACACTGAGACCGCAGACCGAGACAGATTTTTGGACAAAAACCAATGTCAAAAATGCAGTCGCATTTTTGACATGCGGACCGCAAACCATACCTCACATTGAACTGCAGTGAAGGTTAGGGTTACAATCTGCGATGGCCATAGCAAAGATGCGGACCGCATGTTGGATATGTGGCGGATCTGCGATCGCATTTTAAACCCGACTGGGGCATTTTTATCCCGATTTTTTACCCTTATAAATAGAAACCAGTACCCATTGGCCATGCAAAACCCACTTTCGTTACCACCTAAGAGAAACACCTCCAAAACACCCTAAATCATAGCAAATCAACCCTAAAACTATATCCAAGGGAGATTTTCTTGGACAAATTCTTAAAAGAGGGAATTTCGGCCATCTTAAACATAATTGGAACTATAGAACTCGGATTGAAGCTAATTTTGAGGCGGTTTTTGGAGGATTTTCAAGGGAAACATCGGGTAAGTGTTCATAACTCAACTTTGGTCAAATTACTCCAGTATATCGCTATTTTTAGTATGTAATTGGTGATTTAAGTTGGAAAATCTGTGAAAAATCCTTAAGTTTAGATTTAAAGATTTGGAGGTCGATCCGATGTCGGAATTCGATAGTATTTGTATGGTTGAACTCGTTGGGAGATAAGGAACCCGTTGATTTGAAAATTTCTGAGCTTCGAGAAGTGGGTCAGGGCTCGGGTTTTGCTAATTTCGTAATTTCGTGGTATTTCCGATTTATTTCGATTGGGCTTCTTTACCCCAGCATATTGTGACACATTAGTTCTGATTTTGGATAGATTCGACGCGCGTGGAGGCCAATTCGAAGGGCAAAGGCGTCGCGGGCTAGGGATTTAGCTGGTTCGAGGTGAGTAGTGATTGTAAATGATGTTTTGAGGGTTTGAAACCCCGGATTTGCACATCGTAATGCTATATTGAGGTGAGGCACGCGCCTGATGAGCGTGGGGTCGTTTACCACTGGGGATTGTGACTTGGTCCATCCCGATTGATGATTTTACTACGTATTTGATTGAAACTTTCTTGTTATCATCATGATTTGGGCTGATTGCCATATTTGGGCTTCGTGCCAATTGTTTGAACCCTTCGGGGATTTTTATCACTGTTTCCTCACTATTTGACTTATTACTTGAACTCAGTCATGCTGTTTATACTATTTTACGACTCAGCTACTTTTACTCAGTTTTGAGATTTAAATAATAATTTTAAATGATGTTTTTGGGCTGAGAACTATTGTTTTACTATAGCCCGAGGGGCTTGTAATGATTTTTCTAACTGAGTGCGGCCGAGGGCCAGATGTGAGGTTTTACTGAGTGATATGAGGCCGAGAGCTTGAGATACTTTATGTGCCACGAGGTGGCTTGTGACTGATATAAGGCCGAGGGCCTGAGATACTTTATGTGCCACGAGGTGGCTTGTGACTGATATGAGGCCGAGGGCCTGAGATACTGTATGTATACGCCACGAGGTGGCTTGATTGATATGAGGCCGAGGGCCTAGATGCATGCCACGAGGTGGCTTGATATTGCGCTTGGGCCGTAAGGGTCCCCTCCCGGAGTCTGTACTCCCCCAGTGAGCGCGGGTACCCATCGTGATGTGAAATATAGCCCGAGGGGCTGATATTGTGATGTGAAATATAGCCCGAGGGGTTGATATTGTACCATGTGATATGCCCGAGGGGCTGATATTGTACCATGTGATATGCCCGGGGGGCTGATATTGTACCATGTGATATGCCCGAGGGGCTGATACTGTTCCATTTGATAGCCCGAGGGGCTGATACTATTCTGTGATATTGCCCGAGGGGCGTGTTTTTAAATGATACTGAGCCCGAGGGGCGATTTTCTATCTTTCTTTTACTTCACATCATTTACTTGAAAAGTTACATGTTTTTACCTGTTGAAAAGAGATTTTTCTTGAATTTCTCACTGATTTACTGTTTGCGAATGATGTTTTGAATGCTTCATTATGGAATGCCTTGTGCTTTATGTGTTTTCTTACTTTTAGTCGTTATTTACATTTGCTACTCACTGAGTTGGAGTACTCACATTACACCCTGCACCATGTGTGCAGATTCAGGCGTTATTGGTTCCGCTCCGGAGTACTGATTCCTCCTGTCCAGGTGGTGATCCAGAGACTACGAGGTAGCTGTTGGCGTCCGCAGCTCCGTATCTCTTTCATCTTATTGTTCCTATGTTCTTCAAAAATTGTGCCAGATGTTGTAATCAATAATCTTGTTATTAGGATTCATTAGTTGCTCATGACATTGTGACACCCCCGTTTGGGCTGTAGTCGGGATGGTTAGCTACATTTTCCCCGAATGATTACTATAATCTATGCTTGTATTGTTTTCTTGTTAATTAACTGCCTAAAATGAGATTTTGTTTGAATTGGCTGGCCTTGTCTTCACGAGAGGCGCCATCACGACCGGGTTCGGGGTTAGGGTCGTGACAGATTCTGCAGCCACATAGTGGGCCGTCGAAATGTCTTTTTCTACCAAAAATTTCCTTTACTCCCCAGGGCATTGTTCAACCCAAAAACTCCGAACTGCGGCCAGCCTACTTCAGCACCACGAAACCTTAAATTCCTTTGCAAAATTTTACGGGCCCTTACATGTTGCAACAGTATTGAGATTACATATGAGATAGGGTTGCACGCCGTAATGGTATTGATGTTATATATGGGATTGGGTTGAATGCCGCAACGGTGTTTTTATTTTGTGGGATTGGGTTGCACGCTGCACGGTATTGTTATTGTGTGTGGATCGGATTGCGTACCGCAACAAAGGAGTTGTATTATGATTGTTCTTGGCTATTAGCTCCATTTCCGTGTTGCGTTGTGAAACTGAGCATAGATGATATTCTGGGGCCCACTGTTGCTCATTTCTTATTCCGATTTTCATGTTAAATGTTGTTTCTCTATTCCGTCGTTGTTTTCCACTTATATTTGTACATGTTTTTAGTGAATACCTCGTCATAGCCTCGTCATTACTTCGTCGAGGTTAGGCTCGGCACTTACGGAGAACATGGGGTCAGTTATACTCATACTACACTTCTGCACTTTTTGTGCAGATTCTGATATTGGTCCCAGCGGAGTTTTGGGAAGATTTGCTCAGAGCTCCACAACGTTCACAGACCCTGAAGTCCCCTTCTTATATACTATATTGTTTATTTCATTTAGGAGAATTGTATTATTATTTCAGACCATGTTGATAGTACTTTTAGTAGATCATATACTTGTGACACCAATTTATGGGATTAGTCTAGGCATCGTGTACGGATTTTATTAAGTATCTTTTAGTTTTTCAGCTTTATCTACTTAATTATCTACTTTTAAAATTTGTTAAATTGGTTAATCATTTAGCTAATGTTGGCTTGCCAAACAAGAGGATGTTAGGCGTCATCACGGCCCATGGTTGGAATTTTGGGTCCTGACAATTACACTGGACGTAGGCTATAAATACCTCATATTAACATCTGTATATGCATTCTGCTCTCTATAAAACTACAACTACTATTGACAAAAATTGTTCTAGTTCTTGTTCATTAGAGAGTACAATGCTCTTGTTCTTCATAGCTCAGTGGGGGTTGAAGCCTGATCCCGCTTAACTATGCCTCTTAAAAGGTCTAGCGATCATTACAAATATACTTTGATTAAGAGTCTGGAGTCGAATCTCATAGGGAATTAATCTATTACTCATAACTATTCGTCTCGTGGGAATTAAAGCAATTAATTTCAAGTAGCAAATAGTAAGTTTTTGGAAGTTTAATGACTAAGAATAAGCAATAAAGAAATGCAGTAAATTATTACTAGCAAAGAAATGTTTTTAGACAAGAATGGAAAAGCCCGAGTTATGATTTCCCAAATAGTCGGAATAACTGCGTCTCATATAATTTCGCCTACCTATTCCCTGCAGATCATGAGCACTTTATATATATATATATATAGATAAAACCTTCTGAAATTAGAATCTCACAAATACACACCCCAAAACTAGTGGAACTAAGTCATAAACTTAATAGAATGCAACTAGAGTACTACTACATCACTGTCCGAAAGGAAATACAACAGTAATGAAAATAAGGGAAGGTGACTCTGAGGCCTGCGGACACCGAGCAGGCATACCTTGAAATCTTCGAAAAAAGCAGCTAGCAGGAAATCTCTATCTACCGGCACGAGTGGACGTATCTGGATCTGCACAAAAAGATATGCAGAAGCATAGCATGAGTCACCACAACGGTACCCAGTAAGTATCAAGCCTAACCTCAGTAGAGTAGTGACGAGGCCAGGTCAAGACACCTACTAGGATATGAAATAGATAGTATAATAATGTAATAAAGATAAGTAACGGAAGTGAAGAATAACTAATACGGAATAAGATAATAGCAAGAGCTAGTACCAGAAGTTAACAATAGAAACAGCATAAAAGAAGCAACTAAAGTGCTAAAATGATCATATACAGACTACAACTGCTAGAAAGATAAAGAATGAAGCAACAAGAAATATTCCTTCCACAACAATTTGCAACATGAAACAAATAGCAAGAAACACAACGAGATACCGCCTCGTGTATAATGAAATAAAACCGAGGTACTGCCTCGTATAATCAAGAATAACAATTGAGGTACCGCCTCGTATTCACATTTCTCAATTCCAATCACAAGTATTCCCTGTACCGCCACGTGAGCCTTATATTTGAAAATAGTTTTCTCAAAATAACTACACGCACTTTAGCCCACCTTATGATGCCGCGTGGCTTCACGTAGTTCCCCTACAAGCAATCACGCACATAAGTCTCACCTTATACCGCCGCATGCACATCAACCCAAGCCTTATACCGTCGTATGCGCATCAATATCATATTACAATAATAACCCGCACTACAAGTGCCCACATTTCACAACTAGCCAACAACAACAATATCAATATTTTCACAACAATAGCCCATGGATCCACCACAACGTATACAAGAATACCAACAACAATGATGGATGGAAAATGCTCAATAAGATAGATGTTTCAACAATAACCAACATCGCCTCAAGGTATTAATGACTTTCAAAACTTCAACACCAAATAACTCAACAATGAGAAAATAACTTATAACCACGATATTAGATAAGATTAGCTCACAATAAAGGAAATAATCTTCAACAATGAATCTTAAATAATAGAAGTCAACAAGTAAAGGGGCAACATGAACAATTAATTCAAACAATGATAATTAACAATGAAGAGATAACATGTAACAACAAATAGGGACAACAATTTCAACTAAAGCATGGGAGCAATTTAGCAAGTAGGATGTAGAACAAATACTAAACAAGTCAACTAAGGCATTTAAGGATAATCTAACACATTTATGGATGATTTTACTGTGAGAATTTAGAATATAATATGGCATTTTAATTAAAGCATGAAAATAGTCTAAGTAGCCTAAACTGATCAAATACTACGTACAACCTGTGTACCCACTTGTCACCTTGCGTACACGGATTTCATTCAGCACAATTGAATCAAACAATAACAAAATTAAGGGGTAGTTCCCACACATGAATTAGCAAGACACTTTCCTCAACTAGGCCAATTCAACACTCGAACATTGCTTTTCCTTTAAAATCCGCCTCCACATGGCTCAAATCTAACCAAAATCAACTTAATATCATCAAACAATGCTAGGAAATTCAATTGCAATAGATAAAGTTAAGATTTTTACACTTTTCCCAAAAAGTCAACAAAAGTCAACCTGGGACCCCCGGGTCAAAACTCGGGTCCAATGGTGTGACGACCCGGCCAGTCGTCTCGTGGGTTACCACTCCGTCTTCCCCATTTTCTGTCTCATTATATTTCGTTATCTGTGTTTTATGTAATCAAGTTGAATAGTTGAGTACGGAGTGAAATTGGTAAGAAATGAGACATTTAGTTTCTTTCAAGAAGGGTTAAATCGGAAAAGTCAACCCGATGTTGACCTATGAGTTAGGAGGCTCGGATGTGAATTCTGATGATTTGATTAGTTTCGGGAGATGATTTATGACTTAGGATTGAAATCGGAATTTGTTTCGGAGGTCCCGAGTAGAATTAGGCTTGAATTGATGAAGTTAGAATTTTGGCGATTTCCGGTTGATAGGCGAGATTTTGATCCGAGGGTCGGAATGGAATTCCGAAAGTTGCTGTAGCTTCGATATGTGATTTATGACTTGTGTGTAAAATTTCAGGTCATTCAGACGTGGTTTGGTTGGGTTTAGATTAAAAGAGCGATTTAGAAGATTTTGAAATCCTTAAGCTTGAATCCAACGCGAATCTGGTGTTGAGAGGTTGTTTTGAGCGTTCCGATGGTTGGAACAAGTTTGAATAATGTTATGGGATATGTTGGCATGTTTGGTTGAGTTTCCGGAGGGCCTCGAGTGGATTTTGGATGATTGATGGAGTTTAACTTTGGCATTTCAAGAATGTGTCGATGTCGTCTTTTCAAGAATAAGTGGTATAATATTATGAAAATGGGCTCCAAATTCAGTTTTAATCAAAGCATTAGATCCGTATCAAAATTTTGGAGTCATAGCAAAAAAAATCGTCCAATTCGGACATTGTATGAGAAAGTTATGCCTATTTTCGTGTCAGGGAAAAATTCTGCAGACATGTCAAATCTGCGATCGCAGATTGACCGCAAATTCGACATGCGAACCGCAAATTTGACCTAAAAATCGCAGATTGGGGTAGAACTTGGGGCGAGGGTTGCGAATTCTACGACCAAAAATGCGAACCGCAAACCTGTTATGCGACAGGTTTGCGGATCGCAAATATGGCCTGACAGGGGTGTTTTAACTCGATTTTTGATACTTTTTAAGTAGAACTCAGTGCCCATTTTGTTCTACAAGACCCATTTTCGTTACCCACGAAGAGGAACACCTCCAAACACCCCTAGAATCACAAGAAACCAACTTCAAAACCATATCCAAAGGAGATTATCTTGTGTAGATTCTTAAAGAAGGGGATTTGACCATTCTAAACACATTGGGAGCTAGAGAGCTTGGATTAAAGCAAGTCTTGAAGAAATTCTTGGAGGGATTTCAAGGGAAACATCAGGGTAAGTGTTCCTAACTCAATTTTGGAGGAATTATCTCAGTTTATCACTATTTTTAGCAATTAATTGGTGATTTAGGTTGGGAAAATTGTGGAAAACCCTTAAGTTTAGAATTAAGATTTGGAGATCGATCCGATGTCGGAATTCAATAATTTTTGTATAGTTGAACTCCTATCGGAATGGGATATCACATATTGTGGGTTTTGTACGATTACGAGAAGTTGGCCCCACTGGCAATTTTGAGTTAAATTTCGGATTTTAATCCGAAATATTTGTAAATTCATATGGAATTAGTTTCTACTATGTGTATTGAGTGTATTAAATTATTTGTAACTAGATTTGAAGCATTCGGACACAAAGTTTCAAGGCAAAGGGTTGTTGGAACCTTGAATTTAGTTGCAAAGCGAGGTAAGTATCCGTTCTAACCTTAGCTTGAGGGATTAGAAGTCGTGTTCTATTCGTTAAATTGTTACTTTAAGTACGACGTATAGGCATGGTGACGAGTACCTCTACGTTGGTGTCAAGCATGATCGTGGGTCGTATATGGATGATTGTTTTGATGTTATTGTTCTCTTGTTGAGAAATTATGATATTGATTGGTTTCCTTACTGAAATTTTTGTGATTTGTGTGATGACTATTGAAATGGGAGCGGGTGGTACGCCTACCACAAAATGTAAGGAAATAGGGTCGAGTTGCACGCCTGCAACAAGATTATAAGGAAATGGGGTCGAGTTGCACGCCTGCAATAGGATATATATATATATATATTGAAAAGGGGTCGGGTGGTACACCTACCACAGAAAGGAAATGAAAAGGGGTCGGGTTGCACGCCTGCAACAAGATAATGAAATGGGAACGGGTGGTACGCCTACCACGGGAAAAAAAATAAGGAAATGGGGTCGAGTTGCACGCCTGCAACAAGATGGAAATTGAAAGTGAAAATTGTCTATATCTCTTTTACTTGTGTTAGAAATTAAT
>MCJB01051972.1:0-25679 GCA_002018475.1 Nicotiana obtusifolia
CTAAGTGTGGGGTGTTGATGTTTGGTGTAAAAGATATATATTTCTATGTAAATCACCTCATATTTGGCTTTTGTTTTATGAAATTGGGATGTTAATTGCTACGATTCATGTCAAATTAATATATTTTTATGAGTAGGAATGAGTCGGGAGCAATTGGGTGCGAAATGAGCAAAAAACAAGCCAAAACGAGACAAAAGCAGACGAAGGAGCATTGGGCGCCACAGGCAGCGCCTGGCGCCATCTGTGGCGCTGGAGGCAGAGAGTTGAAAAAGGGTACTGGACGCAGCGCCATGGGGGGCACCTGGCGCTAGCCAGGGCGCCGACGTCAGGAAACTGTCCTATTCCGTCTAGAAGTCTACTATTTTCGACCCTACCCCTTCCCAACACCTATATAAACACATCCAAACCCAAGAGGGACATATAGAACGTGATTTGGGAGGCAAAAACACAACGGAACATCGCACGGAAGCATCGATCATCATTTCTTCATCCTTTTCTAGTAATTTTTATAGTTTATTCAATACTCTATATTTTGATTTCTTTTAGCATGAGTGGCTAATCACCGCTTGTTCTGGGGTTGTGATTAGCCATGAATATTGTTGTTCGAAGTTAACGATTTCTTGATTATAATTCATTATTATATGGTTGTTTCTTCAATTCTATGCTTAATTGCTTAATTGCTTGGCCATCAATTAGGTTCTATCAGCTATCTATGCTATGTTTGGGAAAACTATGTTTAGATTAGAGAAGAATTGAAGAAAGCATGTTCTTAAACTTTTAAGAGGGGCGGATTCGTGGTTAGGATAGGAATATATTTAATCAACATGCTTAATTGAATATCGTGTTTTTATTGCGTTCTTGATAGATTAATTCCATAGTAATATAGGTTTTAATTTATTAAGAATAGGCGAATAGTACTTCGGAAGAAGGCTATGAGAATGTTTATCGATTAATTAGCTACCATACATGAATTATATGAAAGGAAAGTTAATTAGAACACAATAGGATTGGTGAAATAATCACAACCCTGGAATATTTGTTCCCATTGATTAACAATACTTAATTTGTTCTTTGATAATACTAGTTATAAATTAGAGCTGTAGTTTAGAATAATCCATTTATCAAATTCGAATTTTGTTTGCTTAAATAACAATATTAGTCCGTTAGTAAGTAGTTAAATTAATTCCCTGTGGGTACGATAACCTAGACTTACAATCCTATATTACTTGTCGACCGCGTATACTTGCGTGTGCGTTAGGGAGCAACACTAGCAGTACTTACATTGTTTCCCTTCTTATGGAACGATTGATGTTGATGTTATTTCTCTTATTCTTATGCTACCAATGTTGTTGGTACTTCCTGATTCTTATAAGATTCTGGATGAATATTTAGTCCAAATAACGTGTACGGAGGATACCGACCTTACGTCACTCTGAAAGGTTCAAAATGTGATTCCAATAAGTCCAGCACACATCATATATATGTATCTACTTTACTCTACCGAGCCGCGCTATAGTCGGTCGGGTACGAAACCTATTGTGCAACCACTGATTAGTTGGGTTTTACCGAGCTCCACGTGGCCGGGTTCGATTCTACCGCGCCTTATGATGGCCGGGTACGTTTTTACAGAGCCTATTAGGGCCGGGTACGATATGATGATAATGATGCCCACAGAGGCGCATGTTTTAATAGTTTATGTATATATATATATATATATATATATATATATATATATATGCATCATGCATTCATGTTAGTAGCCCTCAGAGGTACCTAGATGTTACAGTTTGTATATTCTCTATCCCTTTTTACATTATTGTTCTTACTTATGCTTTTCTGGCCTTACATACTCAGTACTTTATTCGTACTTACGTCCTTTTATTTGTGGACGCTGCATGTCGTGCTGCAGGTCCCGATAGACAGGTAGGCGAAGCTCCCCTACCATAGTAGGCTGCCAAGTTCACCGGTTATTGGCGAGATCCCTTCTCCGGACTTTCCGTGGTCTTGGTATGCATTTTTGTTATAGGCGTTATGGGTATGTCGGGGCCCTATTCCGGCAAAGTTGCAACACTTATGTTCCTTTAGAGTCTCATAGACAGGAGTCGACTCATGTATAGTTTGGATTGCCTTGTCGACTAATTTTTGTTGTATAGTCTCTCATGGCAGCTTGTCACCTCGTACCTTATACGTAGCTTCATGACAGCCTTGTCAGCTCATGACAAATATGTTCATGCCATTATCTATCATTATTGGCTATTTAGGATTCATGTCTACCATTGATACTGATCTCATCGGCCCTAATAGATAATAAGAAAGGTCAGATAAAATGTGCATTGGTGCTCGGCAAGTATAGCCCGGGTGCCAGTCATGGCACTCCGGCTTGGGTCGTGACACCAACCCCCTTAGTACTTGTTATTCATGAGCTTAAATATTTGTAAGCTCCAAGGTAACATGATTAACTTACTTTATAGACTTTCAAAGGTGATCTCAAACTTAAGCTTACATCAATTGACTTACGACGTACTCTTACGTACGAAAACATGGGGTGTAACATCATTCCCCCATTTGGAACAGTCGTCCTCAAATGTTGACTGATGCGCTTTTCAATCTGATAACCCATATCTCTTACGAATAGTTGAATAATGTCCTTGCCATCTAGGCAACTGTTCTGTGAATAAATCCAAAGTCCAAGGCATTCCCCCTTTTAGGCCTTTTTCTCACACCACTACTTGTGGTCGGAATTCTTTCAATCTCGTAACTGTTGCTATCTTCTGTCATGCAGCCTTTACAACTTTGTCCTTGTACGTGTGCCTATGCGACTCTTCTCTCCTTTTTCCTCCAGCTTTTAGCCAATCTCTAGGCCTCACTTTGTGAACATATACAGAATTATGATGAGCTATCCCTCTAGGCATCTATAGGTGTATTGAAGTTCTTCGCTTAGTACTTTGTCGAACTTACGACTATTTCTATATTTTGTTTCATAGCCTCGATTATCTATCCTTATGGCTTTAAGGTATCTCCGTAGATCATACCATACCATAACACTTACTTCAGTTTTAATATTATCGAGGTCTGCTACCCAACTCCACGTCACTCTCTCGCTGCTTATCCTATATGTATAAATCTAAGTCCTTTAATGCTTCCTCATTACTGTTCATCTTAAGAATGACAGCCTAATCTCATCTCATACTTTGGAACTTTTATCCATATATTGTTGATTCACTTTAATGTTGATCTACAATCTACCACTGATAACTTGAAACCTCTTATGTAACACATTGTCATTAGGGCTCACGTCCCATTAGGGAACATCTGAAATGATTTGCCTGATCCACCTAGGGGCGACACTATACTTCAATAGCCGTGTTTCATGGCATGTCAACATGATCCATCTTATGGGGGTTATTTTAATCCCGTGCAATTCATGAAATCCCTTTTCTTTAAATCATTACTCAATCAAAGGCCTAAACGTCATGCTCTTATCTATCACAACTACACCCTTATTCTACTACTAGGGCAGCCTTCCATATCTTCTAAATGCTCCTAATCTTAAACTCCTTCGAGTTCATTCAGGCTATACATAGCTTTCTATAACTTACAGAAACCATCAACTCTCTTGTTTTGATGGGCTTGATCCCGAGGCCTTACCTATTCTTGTCACCTTCCCACTCACCTTTTCTTATCCTTACTCATATCTACATAAAACCTTGTCGCCCTACCATACATTAGCTTACAATCTACACATTTATTTATACTACTAACCTTCCTTTAACTTGCTAGCCCCATAGATTTCCTTTCGTTCCTTCTTAATTGTCTTTAAACATAAGCAATTACTTTTCCTGGCCGTTCTGCCACTTGCTACATGAATACTTGGCTTATCTTAGTGCCCACGGATACTATAATTTCCTATTACTCATATGATCTCGAATATTATTTTTGATTTAACTTCCCGTTCATTAGTCACCATAGGTGCCACTTTCTTATGGAGTGAATACAATGTTGTAGTGAGACATTTTGTTACAAGAACATTTCCTCTGCAAATTTCTATGCTTAGGTTGAAGCCTTCTTCCTTATTTCCTCAGCTAGTCTTTCGTTTTAGTAATTAGGGAAGACCCTCTGACTCTTGTAAAGCTGCGAGCATATTACATTGTATACCTGGCAGAATATTTTGATGTTCTTACTCGCCTATAATATCCTTAGTTACTTCCCTCCGTGCCCGTGTGCTCGTGGGATTACTTCTGAACTGAAATTTTGATGCTCTCCCAAGTGGCACTCTCTTTTATTTTCGTAATTCTTATACAGTACCTTTAACTACCCCAACTCCTATCTGAATATTTCTCAAGGATTACAATGTCATATATGTGAGAGTGAATTCCCTATGATGGGGTTCACTAAGTTTATCTTGCACGATTTGCTAATTTGTATGTATCCTCTTGTCTATCCATAACTAGACTCTTCGTGAATCAACTACTAACAGCTCGTGGGTCCCATTCTTATATCTATATTATGCGTAATCTCTCTTGGGTTATTTCCTGTGTCTTAACTTACCTATCACATTGGCTCCTAATGTATCAAGTGTCCATTCGCACTTATTTATCAATTAACATCCTGGCAGGGAACATTTACTGCCTCTCCTTGATGTCGTGCTTGCATAATGTTCAGGAGTTGTAACATATCTGTCGGACATGAATAAATGCAATCTCATTCCTTTCGTCTTTTTGCCACATTCTTCCTTTACTATTTCGTAGTTACCTCTTCATCTTTGGCATCTTTTCACATCCTCACTAACTCTTACTCACCTTGCGGTAAGCCTTCTATACCAAGGATAACATAATTTCTTGTGCAGGAGGGTGATACCTAGTGTAACTGGCACACTTTGTCCCTTAATCCTAACTCTGCTCACAGTGCTTATTTTAGGGAAGCATCTTCCTGAATGACCTTTAACGGTTATTCTTCTGTCGTCCATTCTATTATTACCGGAACACGATTTCTGAAATTCCCACGATGTCGACTATTATAATCCTCTGGTACCTAATTCATATTCGTTTTTATCTTGTTTACTAGCCCATACTAATTTTTATTACTCAGGGGTGCCTAACTTAGCCTTATGTTAATCACATTGGAGTCACCGACTCATTTCTTGAAATGAGGATATGTCTTTTTTTTGGCTTATACTCTTTTATTGTCTTAAGGCCTATCTCCTTTTGTCTTTTCCTTAACTTGACAATAGACTATGTCATCCTGCCATATTTTGATTTACCATCATCACCCATTTTATCACATCTTACTCATAATGCTTCATTTATTCTCTTCTATTCTCATGCTAATATCTCTATCTATTACCTTATTCTGAAAACTTCAATAAAACGTTCTTTCACTTTTAGCTCCCCTTGCTCCATTTCACTGGCTCTTCGGGTCCTAACATTCTCTCTTTACTAGGGACGGGAGTCATACTAAGTTAAATATTTATCCTTCTAGGATTCCACTACCTATCTTCTGAAATTCCTGAACATTCTAGTATTCATATCTAACTGTACTATTCTAGAGTGCACCACCTAGGTGTCTCATAAGGAGAACTTTTACCATGATTGCAATATCCTTCGGAGATGTCAGCTAACGCTAATAATCCATCCACCACTTTGGATTACACTATCCCTAGCTGATCCCGATATCCCATCCTTCTTTTAAACTCTATCTATTAGATCCCATAGGGCATAACTGAGATGGGTGTGGCCAATTGCACGTACCTCTGTTATTGTTGAAAGTAACTCAGAATGCTTATATTTCTCTACCTGAATTGTAAATATTGATAATCTTCACTAACTGGGTACCTGGTACACTCCTTCACCTTGCTTCTATTACATGTTGAAACTTATACTTTTACCTTCTTATACTCTCGTGGACTCTTATTCACGGGGTGTGGTTGATATTCCCATCTTAGGGTCTTAAGCTGGAGATTTGCACATCTGGTATGCATAATCTGATAGGGCCTCAAACATGGCCACATCGTCAAGAACTCTCTATCTATTAGTGCCATTACCTGTTGCTGTATTAGCTCTCTGGCTAACTGTAATCTTCATAATTGCAAACATCTCTGTATCATTAGCGAACATAAGTCCTTACTCAAACTCTTATGACTCAACTCTATAACACGATTTGGATTTGAAAGAAGGGTAACAAACTCCTAAATGCCTTATAGCTTCCTGTTTATATAATGTCGTGCACAACACATCTAGACAAGGCTTGTAGACTCCCTATGATAGAACTACTTTGATACCAAGTTTGTCACGCCCCAAAACTTGGGGAGGCGAGACCGGCACTCGGGATCGAGCGTACCAACCTGAGATTGAGGGAATCTGAACATACAATGTGACACTTTGGCCATAGGGCCACGTTGCAGGACAATTTGTGAAACAAAAATATAAAAGTGAACGGACACTAGCTCCAATAGAACATCAGTATAAAGCTGGGCCGGTAAGGCCATCATAACTACTACATCTACCAAAGCAAAAATAATGTATACATAAAAGGCTTACAAGGACAACATACTGCATTGACTAACATGGTATGTCTACAAGCCTCTGCTGATGGTTGTACTGTGGTCGGATCAGGGCCCCGACCTACCCATATAATCTCTATATATAAAATGGACTCCAAGGTTTAGACGTGGTAACTCTGGGGGAGTAGAGCTTACCAATCAGGCTAATATTTGGCTTTGTCTACTGGGAAGGTCTATTCGGCTATTCATAAGGACCTGCATGCATGAAATGCAGTATCGAAGACAAAAGGGACGTGAGTACAAAATATTGTACCGAGTATGTAAAGCAATAGAATAGCTGAAAGCTGAAACTGAACTAATAATATTGTAAATGAAAGTAACTGAGTGTTAAAGATGATATGAAGATATGCTTACCTGCTGATACTGACTCAACTCTCTCAATATATTAAATAAAATAGCTGTCTGACCCTATAAGGCTTAGTACGTGTAACTTCTTTGTCGTAGTAGGCTCGCTCATAGGTGCTCGGCCATACTAGGCTCGGTATCTCGGCCATTTTGGGCTCGCTCATAGGCGATCGGCCATAGTAGGCTCGATATATAAATTACCATCTGATTGGAGGTTTCCCAATATGGGCCTGCTCATCAATTATAGCTTGGTGGTGGTGAGAATAATGTAATACCGTATATGTGTGTGTGTATATATATATATATAAATATAGACCTTCTGCTTTATTGACTAGAAGAAGACAATACTTAATTGAATATAAAGTCCCGATAAGGGAGAATACTGTAACTTATGAGACGAGGATGATGTACATAAATTCAGGAGTACGAACTTCTCTTTATGTCTTGTTATCAAACACATGTAGTTACAAGATCATGCCAAAATGAAGGAAAGGTTTAGCCTTTACATACCTTAACACAATTTGTCCAAAAACCACGTTGAACTCATCTCGTCGCACCTTAATCTACAACAAGGATAATAATGCTATCGTTAAGCTACGAAAGGTACAACTATCGCATAATGAATGACAAACTTATTTTATGTTAAAATGGGCAGCATCTCCCCTATTATTTTTACTTACTCCCAATTCGAGATAAGACCAATAACACAGAAATAACAACATCTATACATCTTTTCATCCTTATATACATCATAAAATACCGCAAAATAGCCAAGACACCCCGATCACATCATACACAAGACGACAACCATAGTAGTTTCAAACAACCCAATAATTTAATGACGAACGACCAGCTAACCAGCCCGTCATTCTGTGGTATTTATCCATACCCTTTATCCTCCCAAACTCCATAAAAATAGTAGCAAAACAGACAACCCAACAGCAACCCGAAATAGCGCACTAAACAATCCACTACAAGTTGAACAACTCGAACTCACGGCTTTGTGATCTTAAATATTTGTAAGCTCCAACGTAACATGATTAACTTACTTTATAGACTTTCAAAGATGATCTCATTCCTAAGCTTACATCAATTGACTTACGAAATATTCTTACGAACAAAAACATGGGGTGTAGCAATATCATTTGTAACCCCTAGTACCTTTCCTTTATAACTACCCCGATCTCGACCTGCTATTTAACTGAATCCTTCATAAACTACTGTAACACAAGTCATAAAACACTCAAAAGACTCTGCCAAGTGCATATCCATCCATGTGACAGTCATGCAATCTTCTTCAAGCTCTCCAAAATGGTAGTATATGCATTCTGCTGAATAAAAGCCTCGTACAAATCACACACCCTCAAATCTTCTTGTATGAGATAAACCACTTGCTTAGCCTCTGACAGACATCTCTTTATGGCACGACTATATTCACAACACCTATACAATCAATCCTTCTGATTCCATGCTCGTCAACCAGATACAAGAATTCGCGTCATCCCACAAATGAACAACTAAAAGATTGTAAAGGCTTGACTGGTCGTTTTGTGTATTTGAACCTCGTTTTGTATACTTCACACATGAGTATTTATGATTTTATGACTTGGGGGGTTGGTAAGTTTCCTTTCGTGAAGGTTTTGGGTTGATTTGGATCCTTTGGTTCTTGGTGTACAACCTTAAGTGGGAAATATTGACTGAAGTTTGTCTTTTGTGAAAACGACTCCAAAACGGTATTTTAATGGATCGATAGGGTTGTGTCTTGATTTTAGACTTAAGTGTATTCTTGGAATTTGATTCGGAGATCCCTAGGTTGATTTGACATGTTTTGCCGAAAGTTGGCAATTTGAGGTTTACAAGTTTCCCTAAGTTTGATGTCAGTTGACTTTGTGGCTGTCGGGTTTGGAATTTAGTATTGGGACTTGGAATAGGTCCGTTTTTCTATTCGGAACTTGTCTATAAAATTTCGTATCATTTGGAGTTAGTTTGATAGGATTCAGAAGCTTGGCTGCAATTCTAGAGGTTCTTGAGTTTTTTCTTTTTTTTTTTGAAATTCATGCATTTTGATGTCTGATTCGTGGTTCTAGATGTTATTTTGGTGTTTCTATTATGCGAGAGAGTTTGTATGATGTTTTTAGACTTGTGTGGATGTTTGGTTTGGAGCTTCGAGGGCTCGGATGAGTTTCGGATGTGTTTCAGATTAGACTGAACTCATTTTTCGGTTGCTGGTGTGCTAGCGCTGCAATTATCTCAATTGTGACCACCAACTTCAAAATTGCAAAGTGATTACAAGTAGATCAGGTACCAAAATTTTGATGCCTCGCTCGCAATTGCAAAGTGTAGTCTAGTCTGGGTAGTTTCGCAATTGCGACATTTTGGCCGCATTTGCCATGGGAGCAGGGTTCGCAAATGCAAAGCCAATGTTGTGTTTGCGACTTCCTCTTAGGTTTTCAGTTGCCGAAATTGCGAGGGTTCGCAATTGCGAACCCAGTGTCGCAATTGTAACATCTGCAACAGAATAAAAGGGCTGGAAAGACGGGATTTCATCTCATTTCTCTCATTTTAGAACCATAGACTCGGTAGGAGGTGATTCGGAGAGGGGATTTTAACATACAATTGTTGGACAAGTGATTTTGATCAATTTCCAACTATATTTCATGATTATATATGAGATTTAACATCAAATTTATGAGAATCAAAGAGAAATTTTGGGGATTTTTGTGTATGTTTTGAAAAATAAAAATTTGAGATTTGACAGTTGAATTGGACTCGGATTTGAAAACAAATACATATATGGAATCGTGGGGTTATGGATAGTAGGGAAATACCCTTGGACCCAGGTTTTGATGGGGCGAGCACAAGGTTGACTTTTGTAGATTTTTGGAGAATTACGTAATGATTGTAGCTTTATTTATCATAATGGGGTTCTCTTGCATTTTTTGATGATATTAAGTTGTTAATGGTTAGACTTGAGCCATGTGGAGGGCGAATTTTAAAGACAAAGCTATTTTTGAGTGTTGATTTGGCCTAGTCGAGATAAGTATCTCATCTAACTTTATGTGGGGAAATTACCCCTTAGGATTTGGGTTGATTGTACTAATTGAATTATGTGGAAGACATGTATACAAGGTGATGAGTGTGTACACGGGCTTATATGTGTTAGTTGACCTGTTTAGACTCTTAGGATACTTGTAAACACTTCATTCAAGTTATATTAATTGTTCTATCTTTTGTTGTCAACTTTATTCTTAAATGCATTAACTAAAGTTGTTATTACATGTTCTAGTTCCCATTTTCAAGTCACTCATATATGCAATAATTTGTAGTTGTTGTTACATGCTATCCTCCTCATTGTTGAGTTATTCTCATGCTTTTAGTTGTAGTTGTTATGTTACATTATCTCTTTCATTGTTAAGCTTATATTACATACTTGAATTGGAAGTTGCCATTTCACAGGAATACCTTCATTTTGGGTTATTGAGGTAGTAGTTGTGAAATATATTAAAATATTGTGGTTGAAGTACTAATTATTGGGACATCCTTCCTTATTGAGTTGTTTCTCATTCATTTTGTCATTACTGAGATTCTGGTACACATTGTGGTTGAGCCGTGGGCTATGTGTTGTGGTAACATTGTTGTTGTTGATTTGGTAATGTTGTGGCGTATGGGCACATGTGGTGCAAGTTGATTTGTTGTGATGTGATTTTGATATGCATGCGGTGGTATAAGGGTGGGTATTGAAACGCATGTGGTGAGATAAGGTGGGATTTATACGCGTGTTGCTAGTAAGGGAATTACTTGAAGAGACACGGTGAAATAAGGGGCTAAAACGCATGTAGCTATGTCGGAAAAAATGTATTTAAAAATAAATGCAAGGCTTATGCGGTGATCTAAGGAAGATTGTGATCGTGACTTGTGAAATGAGAATATGAGGTGCGGTACCTCAGTTGTGATTCTTGTTGTACATTCTATGTTAAGAAGGCTTGTTGATTTGTATGGTTATTATCCTTCCTTCATTGCTTTACTTGTATACTCACGGTACTTGTTCGCTTGTTGTTCCTCCATGTGTTTACTCTTTGTTGCCTTTTTGTTGCTTTAAATATCAGTTGTTAGCCCTATATTACTTGTACTACTCTATTGTTATTATTTCCTTGCCTTCCGTGCTACAGATAGAGCACCTACTCAAGCAGCCACCAGTAGCTCCGGTTGTGGGACCGGAACCTGAGGCGCCTGTTGTTACCCCTGGACTTCAGTAGACCCTATCACAGTTTCTGAGCATGTTCGGCACTTTAGGTTAGGTAGGATTGATCCCCCTTGCACCAGCTATATCTCAGGCTAGGGGAGGAGCTCAAAATCCCGCGGCCCGTACTCAAGAGCAGCGAGTCCACATTAATAAGGTTCTGAGTGTCATGCTAGCATAGCCCGTTCTTTCGATTCAGCCTGAGGTCAGGCTACATGTATCTGAGGAGGAGCAGAAGAGACTTGAGAGGTTCAAGAAGTATCATCCTCCTACTTTCAGTGGCGTAGTTACTGAGGATGTATAGGGTTTTCTAGATAAGTGCCACCATATTCGCCGCACCATGGGTATTGTAAAGTTGAGCAGAGTTCTTTTTACTACATTTCAGCTGTCCGGAACAGCATATAGGTGGTGGCAGGATTAGGAGGAGGGTAGGCCAGCTGATGCGGCCCTACTTACTTAGGCTCAATTTTCATATATGATTTTGAGAGAGTTTGTTCCACAGACCCTTCGGGATGCATGGCGTACAGAGTTTGAGCAACTACGTAAGGGGACTATGTCAGTGTCATAGTACGTCATCAAATTCAATGAGTTGTCCCAACATGCACCTACCATGGTTTCTATAGTTAGAAAGCAAGTCCCTAGATTCATCGAGGGGCTCAGTTATGGTCTTAGATTCAGAATGGCTCGAGAGTTGGAGACGGATACTCTGTTCCAACAGGCGTAGAGATCATTCGGAGGATGAAGGGTATGCAGGGCCGAGAGAGGGAGGACAGGGAGGCTAAGAGGCCTTGAGATTCTGGAGGATATAGTAGTGTTCACGCTCCGGTTGCAGCCCTTCATGGCAGAGTCTATGTGAGCCGCCTAGTTCGTTCAACACTTTCAGCTACTAGCAGTGCTCCGGCTATTCCGAGGTCTCAGGTTACCCATTATGCACAGCCACTTTCCAATGCACCTCCTGCACGGGGTGCCTTCAGTGGTCAATCTAGCCGACTAGGCCAGAGTGAGTTTCAGTAGCCACGCCTATTGAGAGCTTGTTTCGAGTGTGGCAATACTAGACATATGGTGAGGGATTGTCCCAGACTTAGGAGTTGTGCACCTCCACAGACCACAAAGGCTTCACGGATTCCACAGTGTCCACAGGGTTCACAGGCCATGGTTGCTGCTCCAGTTGTTGCTCCACTTGCACCGCCAGCTAGTGGTGGAATTTAGGCAGGTAAAGGTCACCCTAGAGTGGGAGGCCGGGCTCGTTACTATGCTTTTCCTGGTAGGACAAAGGTAGTTGCATCGGATGCATTCATCACATGTATTGTTCCAGTCTATCACAAGGATGCATCAGTCTTATTTGACCTTGGTTCCACTTATTCATATGTGTCATCATACTTTGCTCCGTATTTGGATATATCTCGTGATTCTTTGAGTGCTCCTCTATGTGTGTCCATGCCTGTGGGAGATTTTATTGTTATAGACCGTGCTTCTCAATCGTGTTTAGTCATTATTGGTGGTTATGAGACCAGAGTTAATCTATTTCTACTCCGTATGGTAGACTTCGACGTGATCTTGGGCATTGATTGATTGACACCCTATCACGCCAAGACCGTGACATTGGCTATGCCAGGTTTGTCACAGTTGGAGTGGAGGGGTACATTGGATTATATTCCTAGCAGAGTTATGTCCTTTATAAAGTCACAACGCATGGTTGAGAAGGGGTGTGAAGCATATCTAGCCTTTGTGATGGATGTTAGTACTGATACTCCTACTGTTGAGTCAGTTTCGATGGTGAGAGATTTCCTATATGTGTTTCCAGCAGATCTACCGGGCATGCCGCTTGATAGAGTTATTGATTTGGGTATTGACCTAGTGCCGGGCACTCAGCCCACTTCTATTCCACCATATCATATGGCACTAGTGGACTTGTAAAGGAACATCTTCAAGAGTTGCTTGATAAGGGTTTTATCCAACTAAGTGTCTCACCGTGGGTTGCTCTAGTTTTATTTGTGAATAAGAAAGATGGCTCTAAGAGGATGTGTATTGATTATATGCAGCTGAACAAAGTTACAGTCAAGAATAGGTACCCACTATTGCGCATTGATGACTTGTTTGACCAGCTTCGGGGTGCTAGAGTGTTCTCGAAGATTGATTTGAGGTTAGAGTATCATCAGCTAAGGATTCGGGATTCAGACATCCCGAAGACTGCTTTCAGAACTCAATATGGTCATTATGAGTTTCTAGTGTAGTCATTTTGGTTGACAAACGCCCCAACAACATTTATGGACTTAATGAACAGTGTGCTCCAGCCATATCTCTATTCTTTCGTCATCGTGATCATTGATGATATTTTTGTATATTCTCGAAGTCGGGAGGATCATGAGCAGCACTTGAGGATCGTGCTCCAGACCTTGAGGGAAAAGAAGTTATATGCAAAGTTCTCCAAGTGTGAGTTTTAGCTTGATTCAGAGGCATTTTTAGGTCGCGTGGTGTCTAGTGAGGGGATCAAGGTAGATCCAAAGAAGATTGAGGCAGTTCAGAGTTGGCCCAGACCATCTTCAGCGACTGAGATCTAGAATTTCCTTGGTTTGGCCGGATATTATTGCCGCTTTATAGAGGGTTTCTCATCCATTGTTGCACCTTTGACTAGGTTGTCCAAGAAGAATGCTCCTTTCAGATGGTCCGACGAGTGTGAGGTGAGCTTTCAGAAGCTCAAGACTGCATTGAATACGGCCTCAATGCTGGTGTTGCTTATAGGTTCGGGGTCTTACACTACGTATTGTGATGCGTCACGTATTGGGCTTGGCACGATGTTGATGTAAGACGACAGGGTGATTGGCTAAGCGTCTCGCCAGTTGAAGTTGATGCTTGTGCATGACTTAGAGTTGTCAGCTATTGTTCACGCATTGAAGATTTGGAGGCACTCCTTGTATGGTGTTCCATGTGAGGTCTATACCGACCATCGGAGTCTCCAACATCTATTCAAGTAGAAGGATCTTAATTAGTGGCAACATAGATGGTTAGAGTTGCTGAAAGACTATGATATCACCATACTATATCATTTGGGGAAGGCCAATGTGGTGGATGATGCATTGAGTATGAAGGTGGAGAGTATGGGTAGCATGGCATATTTGCCGAGCGGAGAGGCCACTAGCCATGGATGTTCAGGATTTGGCCAATCAGTTTGTGAGACTGGATGTTTCAGAGCCTAGCCGGGTTCTTACTTGTATGATTTCTCAGTCTTCTTTGTATGGATGCATCAGAGTGCGTCAGTATAATGGCCCATATTTACTTGTCCTTAAGGACACGGTGCAACACGGTGACGCCAAGGAGGTTTCCATTAGAGATGATGAGGTGTTGCAGATGCAAGGTCAGTTTTGTGTGCTCAATGTGGATGGGTTGTGCGAGTTGATTCTTGAGGAGTCCCACTGCTCATGTTATTCCATTCATCCGGATACCGCCAAGATGTATCAGGATTTTTTGAGGCAGTACTATTGGTGGAGAAGAATGAAGAAAGATATAGTAGAGTATGTGGCTCGATGTTTGAACTATCATCAGGTGAAATACAAGCATTAGAGGCCGAGCGGTTACCTTCAGAGACTTGAGATTCCAGAGTGGAAGTAGGAGCATATTACCATGGATTTTGTTGTTGGACTCCCACAGACCTTGAAAATATTTGATGTTGTATGGATTATTGTGGATAGACTAACCAAGTTTGCGCACTTCATTCCGGTTGTGACTACCTATTCTTTAGAGCAGCTGACTCATATCTATATCTGTGAGGTTGTTCGTCTTCACGGTGTGCCGGTGTCCATTATCTCCGATCGAGGCACACAGTTCATATCATATTTCTAGAGAGCTGTGCGGCATGAGTTAGGAACATGGGTTGAGTTGAGTACAACATGTCACCTCCTAGACAGATGGGCAGTCTGAACGCACCATTCAAATCTTGGAGGATATGTTACGTGCCTGTGTTATAGATTTGGGGGTTTCATGGGATTAATCTCTACTGCTTGCAGATTTTGCCTACAAAAATAGCTACAAATCGAGTATTCAAATGGCTCCTTATGAGGCCTTATATGGGAGGCAGTGTTTGTTCTCTAGTTGGTTGGTTTGAGCCGGTAGAGGCTAGGTTGTTGGAAACTGATTTGAGTCGGGAGTACTTTGAGAAAGTCAAGTTGATTCAAGATCGGCTTCATACATCACAGTCTTGGCCGAAGAGTTATGTGAATCAGAAGGTTTGTGATGTAGTATACATGGCGGGAGAGAGGGTTCTGCTCAAAGTTTCATCCATGAAAGGTGTGATAAGGTTCAAGAAGAAGGGCAAGTTGAGCCCTACATATAATTGTCCTTTTGAGATCCTTTAGAGAATTGGCGAGGTGGCCTACAAACTTGCATTTCCACCTAGCTTATAGGTCGTTCACCCGGTGTTCCATGTTTCCATGATCCGGAAGTATTATGGTGATCTATCACATGACTTGCAGGGTTGGTTAGTTTCGTTCCAGGAAGGTCTTGGGTTGATCTGGACCCGTTGGTTCTCAGTTTAGAAGCTTAAGTTGGAAATAAGACCGAAGCTTGACTTTTTGAGAACGACCTCAGAATGGTGTTTTGATGGCTCCGATAGGTTCGTATCACGATTTTGGATTTGGGCATATGTCCGGAATTGGATTCGGAGGTCCCTAGGTTGATTTGACATGTTTTTCAAAAAGTTGGCAGTTTGAGGTTTAGAAGTTTCCCTAAGTTTGACTGTATGTTGACTTTATAGCTATCGGGTTCAGAATTTGGTTTTTGGACTTGGAATAGGTTCGTTTTTCTATTTGGAACTTGTTTGCAAAATTCGATGTTATTTGGAGTTAGTTAGGATTCAGACACTTTGTTGCAATTCTAGAGGTTCTTGAGTTTTCTTTTGAAATTCATGCGTTTTGATGTTCATTTCATGGTTCTAAGTGTTATTTTCGGGTTTTGATTGCGTGAGCAAGTTTGTATGATATTTTTAGACTTGTGTGGATATTTGTTTTGGAGCCCTGAGGGCTCAGGTGAGTTTCAGACGTGTTTCGGATTGGATTGAACTCACTTTTGGTTTGCTGGTGTGCTGGTGCTGCAAATATCGCAATTGCGAGCACCAGCTTCGCAATTGCGAAGTGATCAGAAGGGAGCAGGTATTGCAATTGCGATGCCTCACTCACAATTGGTAAGTGTAGGCTAGTCTGGGCAGTTTGGCAATTGCGACATTTTGGTAGCATTTACGATGGGAGCATTCTTCGGAAATGCGAAGATAGTGTCGTATTTGCGGCTTCCCCTTAGGCTGTCAGGTTCTGCAATTGCGAGTATTTCTTCGCAATTGCGAACCCAGTGTTGCAATTGCGACATCTGCAACTGAACAAAAGGGCCGGAAAGACGGGATTTCATCTACTTTCTCTCATTTTAGAACCATAAACTCGGTAGGAGGCGATTTGGAGAAGGGATTTTCACATAAAATCACTGGGTAAGTTATTTTGATCAATTTCCAACTATATTTCATGATTATATATGAGATTTAACATCAAATTTATGAGAATCAAAGTGAAATTTTATCTATGTTTTGAAAAATAAAAATTTGGGATTTGAGAGTCAAATTGGACTTAGATTTGAAAATAAAACACATATATGGACTCGTGGGGTTATGGATAGTCGAGATCTACCCTTGGACCAGGGTTTTGACTGAGCGGCGCTGGGGTTGACTTTTTTGGACTTTTGGAGAATTGTATAAAGATCATAGCTTTATTAATCGTAATTGATTTTTCTTGAATTGTTTGATGATATTAAGTCATTTTTTTGTTAGGTTTGAGTCGTGCGGAGGAAAATTTTAAAAGAAAAGCTATTTTTGAGTGTTGATTTGGCCTAATCGAGGTACGTATCTTGTCTAACTTTATGTGGGGAAACTACCCCTTGGTATTTGGGTTGATTGTACTAATTAAATTATTTCGAAGACGTGTATACGAGGTGACAAGTGTGTACACGAGCTTACTAGTTTGGACTCTTGAGATGCTTATAAACACTTAATTAAAGTTATTATTAATTGTTCTATCTTTTGTTGTCAACATTATTCTTATATGCATTAACTGAAGTTGTTATTACATGTTTAGTTTCCATTGTCAAGTCACTCTTATATGCATTTATTTGTAGTTGTTGTTACATGATATCCTCCCCATTGTTGAGTTATTCTAATTCTTTTAGTCGTAGTTGTTAAATCACGTTATCCCTTTCATTATTAAGCTTTTGCTACTTGAATTGGAAGTTGCCATTTCATAGGAATACCTTCATTTTTGAGTTATTGAGGTAGCAGTTGTAAAAGCTATTAACATATTGTAGTTGAAGTGTTGATTATTGGGACATCCTTATTTATTGAGTTGTTTCTTATTCATATTGTCATTATTGAGACTCTTGTACACATTGTGGTTGAGCCGTGGTCTATGTGTTGTGGTAACATTGTTATTATTGATTTGGTAATGTTGTGGCATATGGGCACATGTGGTCTGATTTGATTTGTTGTGATGTGATTTTGATATGCATGCCGGTGGTATAAGGGTGTGTATTGAAATACATGCGGTGAGATAAGGTTGGATTTATACGCATGTTGCTAACTTGAAGCCGCGCGATGAGATAAGGGGGCTAAAATGCGTGTAGCTGTTTTGAAAAAAATGTTTTTAAAAATAAATGCAAGGCTCATGCAGTGATATAAGGAAGATTGTGATTGTAACTTGTGAAATAAGAATATGAGGTGCGGTACCTCAGTTGTGATTCTTGTTATAAACTCTATGTTAAGATGACTTGTTGATTTGTACGGTTATTATCTTTCCTCATTGCTTTACTTGTATTCTCATGGTACTTCTTCACTTGTTCTTCCAATCATGTGTTTACTCCTTTGGCCCTTTAATTGCCTTAATATCCGTTGTTAGCCTTATATCATTATACTGCTCTATTGTCATTATAGTGCTCTATTGTTATTTATTTCCCTCCCTTTCGTTATCAGATTATATTATATTTTGTTCAGGTTTCTTTTTCTTAGTAGGTGTCTGACCTGCCCTCATCACTACTTTATCGAGGTTAGGCTTGATACTCTCTGGGTACCATTGTGGTATACTCATGCTACGCTTCTGCACAGATCCAGGTACATCTGCTCATGCCGGATGCCAGTGATTGACCAGTAATTCCGTAGACTTCAAGAAATACTTGCTCGGCGCTTGCAGGCCTCGTAGTCACCTTCTTAATATTGCTTTACTACTGTTTATCTTCACTTCAAACAAAGTTGTATTTAGAGATTATTAGTGTATTCTCTGTAGAGTTTATGAGTCAGTTCCACCAGTTTTGGAGATATTTGACAGTTGCACCGTTTGAGTTTTATCATGATAGTTTAACAGTTTAATTTGATATCTAAGTTGACAAAGATCTACCAACACATCCACATCTAAGCCTGGACAAAACCTCAAGCCAATGATCAAGAATCCATAGCCCATGTATTTGAGCGCATTTGACCTCAATCCAAACACTTCTCTACATTGTATTCGGATGGTAAAATGAGAATTGATCCTTACGAGCATAAAAAGGAGTCAAAGGAAGAGGTAGATGGGCCATATACTTTAAAATTTTCAAGGTCGTCTAGGCAAGGTGACACTGCTCAACTGAAAGCCAAAAAGTGTAAAAGAAATTATTTGATTTTTGGCTCTCAATAGTTTATGTCGCCCCAAGAGCATAATCATAGATCGGAATCAAAATTAGGGATCCAATTCATTAGCTCGAGGTAGAGGAAAAAATGGTGAAGTTGGAGCACTGTCGTTGTTGATACTCAAATTTGTCCTCTTAAAATTATATTCAGCTTCTTTTGGCTATTCACATTGTTATAATATTTACATACTATTTATATGGCATTTTCTTGTGCTATTGCTCTATTATATGTTTAAAATAGTGATTTTATCATTTATTATTACTTTTGGCACTTTTAAAATTATTATTATAGCAATTGCTATGCAAATAATATGTTTATCTACTATATAAATATTTTGGTAATTAATTGAGTTAATTTATTATTTTTACCAGTATTAAATAATTTATTTATTATTATAAATCATCTACGAGTGGACAATTGATCAAAATAACTCTCTTACATTTCTAGTGTTTCATATAGGAATATGTTGCATGTTATGATTTTTCTCCTGGCTTGATAGCATGGACGGTTAAGTTTAGAAGAATACTAGCATTATCTAGTACCACATGAGAAGGGTGCGCACATCAGAAGTTGCACTGTCTTTTGACTTGCGGATGCCTGACTGGTATTTTGGTAGTCGCCTGGTTAATTGACCGTTGATGTTCAGATATTGCTATGTGGCACAAAAGAATTATGGAAGTATTTCTTGTGGGATGATCAGGGATGATCATGTATGAGGAATGTGTCAATCATTTGAGTAGTGTAGTTAGGATCGGGTATGGAGATTCTGGTATTCTAGCGATTTGAAGATTAAAAGGGTTCTAAGAGGCAGATTGTTCCATGGTTACGAATGATGAAGGTATATTATGAGGTTGACAACTGATTGTATGTGCCATGGATATGTTAACATGGGTTTTTCAGAGGTTATCGACCTGTTTCGGGGGGATCATAATTGATTTGGAGTCCACTGCTAGGCCTAATGAGAATGTGTATTCATCATCGGGTCGGATTTGTTTACTCAGCACAGGTGTTGTGTAGGGATGTGTCACCGGTGGGAGTTGATCTTATTTTTGTCCTGGTATGTTCCACGTACTGCTCTTCTGTGTCACGACGGGTTGTGTGATTGTTGACTACTTACACACATGATGCATTTTCGTCTGGATCTTTTGAAAAAGATTCGAGCGAGATGGTTTTGTGGTGTTGGGTGGTTGGTGGCGCCTTGGTTATGGTCTTCATGGTTTTGGTATATAGTGAAATTTGTTTTTTTTATGGTTATGGTCATGCGCTTCGCGTGTTTGTTGATTGGTAGCATATGGTTGTTGATATGAGCATCATCGGTCGGGGTAATCCATGCGGACTGGTATTTGGATTGGGTCACACATTGCAGCAGAGTTATGTTAGAGTACGATCCCTTGTGCTTGTTTCGTGTGCTTGTTTCCCCTTGGTGTAATGGGGTTTATAGCATTGCGCTTTGTGGTGGCATTTGTTGGACTTGTTGGGTGGTTCTCTCATTTGGTCTCTTTCTATCTTCAGCTATATTCGAGTTGTTGCTTATTAAGTACGAATTGTGTCGTATGTGACTAGGTGGCATTTGGTGTGGCTTGTCAGTCGAATAGCTTCCACTAAGCGAGTGGTTATGAGTTTCTACATCTTTTTTACGTCATTAGCAGCATTGTGAAGGTTTGGAACAAGATTGTATTTGATATGAGGTATGTTACAGGTACCAGGTTTGGTAATGGGCAGCTATTGTGGTAAGAGATATTGCTACAGACGTATGAGCAATGGGTTATATCTCGAGAATATATTTATGATTTGCTACAGCTTGTTGAGTTTGATATAATATGTATATGCAAGAATTAGATTGTATCAGAAATTTTTAATGTTGGAATTTGGGTCTATGGTTGATATAGTAAGGTTGAAGAAAGAATCTTCTGCTAGGTTGTGTTGACAAGCTTATATAGTTTGAGGTGATGTGGGATCACTCATGGGTATGTGTAAGTAAAGTTTATACAATGATTTGATGTCATTGGAACGACTCTTGGCACGTTTGAGGACGAACATATGTTTAAGTGGGGGAGAATGTAATGTCACGACCGGTCATTTTGTGTCTTAGCGCTCCATTCGATGGTTTGAGACATTGAGTAGCTTCATATGCTGTATTATGACGTGAGTGTATGGTCAGTTTTGGTTTTGAAGTAGTTCAGGATTAATTTGGAAGAATGACTCTTGATTTATAAGCGTTAAGTTGGAAGAGTTGACAACGGTTTGACTTTTAGGTAAACAGACTCGAAATTGAGTTTTGATTATTTCGATATGTTTGTATGATAATTGTGGAGTTGTACGTATGTTCGGATTTGGTTCCAGAGGTTCCTAGAAAAATTTGATACTATTTGTTGAAAGTTGGCAATTTGAAGAACTTAAGAGTTCATAAGTTTGACCGAGAGTTGACTTTGATGTTATTGGACTCCAATTTGTGTTCCGAGACTTTGGATAGATCTATATAGTTGAATGAAACTCGTGTCCAAAGTTTGGAAGTAATATGAAGTGTTTAAGTGTGATTCAGACACTCTTTTGAAAGAATGGAGATTTGACAACTTAAGAGAAATTCTATTTGGTTTGAGCCTCGATTCTTTGTTGTGATGTTCCCGTGGGTGTTTTAAGGTTTTGGATAATCTTGGATAAGATAATTTTAACCTGTTGGTATAATTAGATGGGGTCCCAAGGGGCTGGGGTGTGTTTTGGATCATTGGTTGAGAAACTAGTTGTTAACGATTTGGAGTATGACCGTGGTCAATATTCGAGTCACGATGGCCTCTTTTCGGTGTTTTGAGTGCGTGAGAAAGTTCGTAGCGTATTTTATGATTGAAATGCATATATGGTTTGTGTCTTGGATATTCCGAATGAGTTTTTGGTGCTAACACGAAGATTTTTTTATTGCTGGTTTTTTCTAGAAGAAATAATTACAAAAATACCATTTATGTCCCTGAAATTTTCAGACTTCCTTTAAAACTTCAAAACACCATATCTCCCTCATTTTAAGGCCAAACTGAGTGACTCAAAAAGCTATTTTTGGTGTAATCTCGCAAGGATCATGTTGGGCTTATCAAACGTGAGTTTCGGGATCATCTAGAATCTTATTCGGGCTGGGACAGCTAGTGCATTTTTACTTATTTTGGAATTTAGTTAAATTTATCACAAGGTCTTGGAGCTTGGTTTTTGTAACGACCCAACTGATCGTTTTGAGCTTCAGCGATCCTTTCAGTGGTTCGAGGTCTTGAATGACTTCATATTGTGTATTATGACTTCTGTGCATGGTCAGATTTGAATTTCGTGTTTCGAGATGAATTTGGATTATTGATTCTTACTTTAGAAGCTTAAGTTGAAAATGTTGACCGAGGTTTGACTTTAGTGAAAACGACCCCGTAGTAGTGTTTTGATGATTTGATCGCGAGAGCGAGTTTGTGTTTTGTTTTTAGACTTGTGTTGATGTTTGGTTTGGAGCCCCGAGGGCTCGGGTGAGTTTCTGACGCGTTTACGGAGTGTCTGATAGAGTTTAAGTACTACTGGTTTTTATACAAAAGCTTCAGGTCTCGCAAATTCGAGATATATGTCGCATTTGCGATATTTGGCTTAGTCTGCTAGGTTCGAGATATGTGTTCACATTTGCAAAGGTGGTTTGGGTTCAGCAGTGATTGCATTTGCAATCATCTTGATCGCTTTTGCGATGGTCCAAAGTTCGCTATGCGAACCAGCCGTCGCATTTGCGATGACAACGGGGATGTGAAGTTCATCGCTTTTGTGATTGTTTCTTCGCATTTGCGACACCAGTGAGTGGAAAAAAGCTGTTGGGTTGGATTTTTAGTCTCATTTTCATATTTTGGAACCCTAGACTCGGTAGGAGGTGATTTTGAATAGGGATTTTCATCTACAATCATTTGGTAAGTGATTTTGTTCAATTTTCCAACTATTTTACATGATTATATGTGAGTTTTAACATCAAAATCTAGAGAATCGAAGTGAAATTTTGGGAAACTTTGTCTATATTTTGAAAAATGAAAATTTGTGCTTTAAGAGTTGATTTGGACTCGGATTTTGAAACAAAATACATATATAGACTCGTGGGGTTATGGGTAGTGGGAATATACTCTTAGACCCGAGTTTTAACCGGGCGGGCTCAGGGTTGACTTTTGAGGAATTGCGTAAAGATCATAGCTTTATTTATTAGAATTGATTTCTCTTGCATTATTTGATGTTATTAAGTCTATTTTGGTTAGATTTGTGCCGAGCGTAGGTGAATTGTAAAGGAGAAGCTATTTTTGAGTATTGATTGAAGGCTTTTGAGCTATGTATCTTCCCTAACGTTGTGTGGGAGAACTACCCCGTAGGATTGGTTGTTTGCACTATTTGAACTATGTGAAAGACGTGTACGCAAGGTGACGAGTGTGTACATGACTTATATATGAAAATTGACCGGTTTAGACTCTTAGGTTCTTATGTACATTAAAATGAGGTTGTTTCAGCATGTTAAATCTTCCATCGCTAAATTTACCCTACATGTCTTACTTGAAGTTGATTAGTTCATGTTCTACCCTTTATTGCCAGATATACCCTTGTATGCCTTAATTGAAGTTGTTGCCTCTTTTATTGACATGTTATCTCTACCATAGTTGATTATCCTTAATTGAAGTTCTTGTTATCTCTTCTGTAGTCGATTATCCTTAATTGAAGTTATTGTTATCTCTTCCGTAGTCGATTATCCTTAATTAAAGTTATTGTTATCTCTTCTATTGTTAACTTATTCTTATCTGAGGTCGCTGTTACATGTTATCTCTCCTATTGTTGAGTAACTCTTATTTGATACCGTTGTTACACACTATCTCTCTCATTGTTGGGTTATTCTTGTTTGAAATCATCATTACTTGTTATTTCTTTCATTGTGAGATCGTTCTTCCATTCTTTGTGTTTAGCAATTCTTGTGTTGATTTACTTGTCGTACTCCCGTGTTATTGTTGTTGTTGTTGTTGTACTTAGTGTTGTTGAGCCGAGGGCTACGTGTGGTTGTTTGATTGGAATTTGTGTGGAGGAAATGTTGGGGCATATGGGCACATGTGGTGCGAGTTGTTATATTGTGTTGTTATGTTTTTGGCACACGTGATTTTGTTGAGAGGATTGGCGGGGTGTTCGCACGTGAGTTGTCACTGCTATTGTTATTATTGATATTGCACATGTGGCATGACAAGGCGGGCTATATATATGGGTTTGCGCATGTGGCGAGACAAGGCGAGAATATTATTATGCGCATATGGTGAGACAAGGTAGGCATTTACTTTATTGTTGCGCACGCGGCGAGAAAAGGGGGGCTATGTCGTGGATGATTTGTGATGACTTGTGATGGCTTGTGGGCATTGTTGTTGATAATCTTTGTGTAGTGCTGTGCCTACTTTGTGTGAGTCATGTATTTTACGTTTTGTTGTGTTGTTTCCTGTGTACCATTCGTTGTCTCTGATCTTACTTATTGACTCGAGTTGTGATAGAATACTTGCACAAGCATACACCGCAGTTAGTCACTCATACCAGTCCAAGAAGATGAACCTTGATTTTTATTGATCATTTAGATGTATTCTTGTATACCTGCCTTCCATGCATGAGCTTTACTATTGGCACGTGAGTTATCTGCGCAGATATGAGATATTTCTGCTATTGGCATGTGAGTTGTCAGTGCGGTTATGAGATATTGTTACTGCTAGCGCGTGAGTTGTCCATACGAATATGAGATATTGTCACTCCCTTAGCATGTGCGTTGTCTGTGCAGATATGAGGTGTTGATGGTATTGGCACATTAGTTGTCAGTGCAACACATGAGTTGTCCGTGTAGCACGTGAGTTGCCCGTGCGGTTGCAATTTGTAATGTGGGCACAAGGTGCCAAGTGACAATGGTACGTATTTTGGGACCCGTGATTTATGATTGTGAGGTGTGGGACCTCGGGGAAGTTCTTGTATAAACCTTGTGCGAAAGCGGTTGTTTTGTTGGGATGTTACCTATTTTTCTCTTACTTGGTTTCCCTAGACTTTAACTGTATTCTGCTTACTTTATCGCGTTATTACTTGTTGCTCCTTGTTATTAATGATTGTTCTAGTTCTTATTGCAAGTATTGTAGCATCATTCTTACCATGTTTAGCCTTATATTGTTCCCTGTTAGTGTTATATTCATACTTGTACAGGTTATTATGTCTAGTAGGTGTCTTGACTGTTACTCGCTACTACTCCATCGAGGTTAGTCTAGATACTTACTGGGTACTGCTGTGGTCGCTTTATGCACATTTTTGTGTAGATCCAAGTACTTCAGAGCACGCGAGTCATTAGTTAGCTGATTGTGAGTTGCGGCGAAGACTTCAAAGTATACCTGCCGTCGCGTTTGCAGGCCTTGGAGTCACCTTCTGAAATTTTACTTTGTACTGTTTATTTCTATTCCGGAACAATTGTACTTAGAGATTTTCTAGTAGACTCAGTAGAGCTTATAACTTGTACTGTCGGTTTTGGGATGCTATGTATCTACCTTGGATTGTTGGCTTTATAAAGAAATTTCTGTTTCATGCTTAATAGTTTATTGGTTAAAATCAGTTATTAATTCAATATGTATTAGACTTAACTAGTCTAAGAGACTATCGGTGTTTTTGGTATGAAGGAAAACATTTTCTGGAAAACATTTTTCAATTTTTCCATGTTTGGATGGTTTAAATGTTTTGGAAAATATTTTCCTCATGAACTCATTTTCCTCCAATTGGAGGAAATTGTTTTCCTTATCAAGAGAAGGGAAAACGTTTTCCCAAACGCCTTCTCAAGCTTCCCCACCCTATTCGCCATC
>MCJB01051973.1:0-25675 GCA_002018475.1 Nicotiana obtusifolia
GGGGGGGAATGGAGTTTCTTTGACACATTCTGTATTTTGATAACTATTAGACATTTGGCATGTAATTAACTTATTACTATTTTCTTCCTCTTTCTTATTATGTATATACTCCCTCTTATCCTCATTATGTATATTCATTTAGCTTTCAATAATTCATTTGTTTTATAGCTTCTTTATCTTTATGTTTGTCTTCTTTTTGAATTGGTAGCTTCTTTTTGATTTAATAGCTTCTTTTTATGTCTTAGTGGATAATAAGTCTTTGGTTTTCTTAATGCCACGGTTCTTTCCAAAGGTGATTTCTGTGTGAACCAGGTGGCTCTTCCCAACGATGGATGGCGTGACAACCTTCTTAAGGGATTGAGTCCGGTTTTGGTGTCTAGGTGATAATATTAGTAGTAATGAATAAAAAGATCTAATTGAGTCATACTCGAAGAGTCAAACATGTTTCACTTGGCACCAAATACAGTTAACTACATGCCTATGGTTAAAAACAAGGTTTTTGGAAGGAAATAGCTCTAGTTAGTGAGCTTGTGACTCTCGTGTTGACTTAGGCTATCATCGAGTGGTTTAATCAACCATCGAGATTTTCAATCTTGAATATGGTCGTTGTGGGCCCTTGACTCTATCCTTTTTAATAATCCAACTGCGTGAGAGGTGAGATGTTGTTGCAAGTCCGAGTACCCGTGCTAATGGTCTAGAACTTGCCCCGAATGTGTTTCTAGGCGAAATTTTAAGTTTTGCTTGGCTTGAGAAGTGATTGTAGGCTCTCTTTGACCCGCTTGGAATTTTCCATTGCCCCACCAATGTTGTTATCCCTAGTCAACCCATTCGAGCCTAAAACCTTTCTCATTTGATAACCATGTTACAAGCCTTTACCCCTTGTGTCGTGACCCTCTCTTAGCACCCGAGCCTTTCTTAACACTCTTGTGAAACAATTAGCTAAAAACATAAGTTTGGGGGAGAGACGAGGAGTTTGAAAAAGGTATCAAGGCACAAAAGAAAAGAAATGAAGAGAAGGAAAGGCAAGAAAAGAAAGAACAAAAAGAAAAATGCAAAAGGAAAGTGAACAAGTTGAAGAGTTGAAAGGGATTCAAAGAAAAGTAATGATGCAAAGCATGGAAAAATCAAAGAAGGAGAAAATGAATATCATGACCAAGAAAGAGTGATGTTAAGTCTCTCTAGTTCCCCTAAGTAAAAGACAATGCCTCAAAGAATTGGCAAAGCATGAGCCGAGAAAAGAAAATGGAGTGCTTAAGGAAAATGAACTCATTCTATCATAGCTTATCCAACCTTAGTCCAAAAGCCTTCATCACATTCCGAAAAAGCCCTACGTGATTTCTAGCCGAGTGAGCTTACATTAGTGGTGATTTACATGAGGGGCAAGCCTATGGTACTTAAAGTCGTACTTGCGACATTCTTTTGATAGAGATGAGCGAACCTTTCACAAATCTTTGGATTGAGTGCTAAATTCTTAAGTGAGATAGGCAAACGGAGAGTAGAGGAGGAGGAGTTTGGGATCCACAATGACCTACATGAAAGAGTGAGCTTCCGTGATGAATAAAGTCAACTCTTGATGCTCAAGTGTCACATTAGAACTATTTGTGCTTAAAAGTTTAATGTATTGCCTTGTTGATAATTCATAAGTGGTGTGGGTAATTGTTGGTCCCAATTGATGTGTGAATGACTTACTTTGATTTGCTGAGATGGCTCTTAACTTGTGGAGGTAGGAACCACTTTATTTGCTTGAGGACAAGCAAAAGATTAAGTTTGGGGGAGTTGATAAGTTGGGATTTTGACTACTTATTAGCGCCTTTTAGCTTTCGTTTTAGTCCAAAAGCGTTTAATTGTGTTCCCGAAAGCTGATGAAATGTGCTTAATTGAAGGAATATTGGAAGATGAACTCCCGATATGAAATCCAACTCAAGAAGGAGTAATCTTAACTCAAGAATAAAAAAGGCACAAAAACTCAGAAGTGCGGGCTGCAGAATATCATTTGCGGCCATAAGTGATGAAGGAAAATCCATCAGAGACTGGTGCAAAGTGCGGTCCCCACATGAATTGTGCGGCCACAGAAGTTGGGTCATAGCAAAGTTCAGAGAGTCTGCATTTCAAGACCATCAGAAGTGCGGACCACACAATAATTACGCGGCCGTAGAAGAAGAGTTGTGCGGTCGGACATGTAAAAGTGCGGACTGCAGAAGAGCAAGGTGCGATCGCACATGTAAAAGTGCGGGCCACAAAAAGAGTGCATTGCGGCCGCAGTTCAGAATTATGCAGCCGCATACTTCCAATCCTGTCAAGCTGAAGAAAAGTGCGAACCGCACATGGAATTGTGCCGCCGCACATCCTCTGAAAGGGCATTTTTGTCCGAAATTTTCAGCCCTATTTTAATACAAGTTTCACATTTTTAGAAAAATATTTGGACATCAGCTGCTACAATAGATGGTTCCTTTTACTCTTTTTAGTATTTTTTGCTATTTTGAGATTTTTAAACATAGAGTTTATCAATTTAATTAGCAATATGGGTTTAATTATCATTTCTACTCTTATTTCTTCCATTTTAAGTATGAGTAGCTAGATTTTCATTAGGGTTATAACCCAACCCTAGTGTGTAAACTTAATGGGTGTTTGATTTATTGCTTGGTTATAGTTGGGTGTTTATTATTTAGTCTTGTTCTTGCTTTTATTTGGAGAATTAATGGTTTCAAACATTAGTTCATGCCTATTTGACTTGGTCTCTACTTGAGAAAGAGAGATTTAGTCTAGGAAAACTTGGCTAGCAAGAAACTGGGTCAATCGAAAGATTAATAAACCTAATTAAAGGGTTGGCTCTAGAGATAGTAAAACCCGACTTGAGATTTTTATCAACCTTTTTGTTCAATACCCATTTGGACTTGAGAAAGCCAAATTGGGCAAAATCACTCTCTAGCCTAGATAGTATTGAGTGGGTAACCGAGTGTTGATAGCTATAATACATCCCGACCAATAAAACAAGGTTTAAAGTTTACAACCCATTAGGCAAACACCTAGGTGAAGGTCATACCTCTAGGCCTTTTACAATATTTAAAAAACAACAAAAACAATCTTCTAGTTTTATTTCTTAAATTATAATTGTACTTTAGATTAAACTTTAAAACTACCAAAGGAAGTACAAATTTAGATATACAAACTCACACGCTAAGATACATAGTACTAACTCCCACACATATAGCTCCCTGAGGTATTCGACCCCGACTCTTGTTGGGTATTACTATTGCATCGACCGTTTTCATAACGTCGAATAGAGGAGTGAAATTGGACGAGATCAGAGACCCTCTAGGAGATTCATGCTCGGGGCTTCGACTTGTTGGCCGAAATCGAGAGTGCTTAGGGGCTCGAAGCCGAGGCCAAGAGATTGGCTTATCCCGAGGAGGACTCCGAGGGTTCGAGTAGATCTGAGGGTGGAGGAGACTCTGAAGACCCTGGTGACGTGGCGGGCTCCGGTGAAGCCTAGGCCGTTTAAGTGCCTTATATATATTTTTTATTTTTGTACTTCTGTACTTTTATACTTTTTGTCAAGGCCATTTGGCTTTTGTAAAGACTGTATATATAATATAAGGCTTTTGTATTCAGACCAAAAGCTGACTGAGGCAGAGGAAAAAATACGAGGTAAGCTACCTCTTGCCAATTGATTCTGAGTAGCTTGTTTTTCCCTTCGACAATCTCTAAGTTTTGTTGTGTATTTTTATTTATTATTTATAATTGCAAAGATCGAAATGCCTTAGCATGAACTAGTTAGGCCATGTTCGGAGGTTCGAACAGGCCTTGCCTTTGACATATTTTGTCTAAAGCATCGTTGGGTTCGGTCTGACCGGAACTTTTCCTCAAGGTACTTATAATGTTTTAGATTATAGTTTGCCGAGGATAGCCTTTAGAACCGGTTTAGAAATTTTTCAAGGCCTTGTTTTTAGTTACGGTCACGGACGTCTCCGAGCCGTTTTAATATGGTTGTAGCCTTTTTCATTCGGATGTTGCCTAGTGGGCTTGTCACCTCGAGTTATCCGGGCTTGCCTGAGATAACAGTCCCAGAATAGAGATGGCCGTCGCCTTTAAGGTTCGGGCATTGCCTAATAGGTCTTGTGCCCCCAGGCTCCCTCAGCCCGAGTTGTCTGAGTTTGTTTTTGGACGGCAGTCCCCGATTAGGAGTGATCGTTTGGACCCGGATAAAGGCAGCCCTTGGGCTCGATATCTTTAGGGGATCAGATATAGGAAATTCCTTAAGAGGAAAGACAAAAGAGAAAGATTCTTAAGGGAAAAAAATATTTATCCACAAGGTAGAAACTTCTTTTTATTCTTGTGTGTAATAGTTACAAATGTGTACAAATTTTGTGCCAGGGCTCGAGCAGTCTATGCGGGCATGGTTCATTTGACCGTTTGGCCCTTACAGTAAATCCTGTCAATCGAGCCGAGACAATTTAATCATAAAGTTTCTTTCCTTGCTAAAGTCGTTATCCGAGGGTAATGCCCTCGGTGTTCGGGGTCAATCGTAGAGAGGCCTCAAATACTGTTGTCGTGATCTTCGATACCGGTTCGTAACTGGCCTTCAATTCTATGTCAGCACGATTTACTGTTGCCTCGTTAAAAACCTTATTGGAAAACCCATTTGGGACAAAAGATGATTCAAGGGAAAAAGAGTGCAATGCGTGCTTTCAGGCCTAAAGATCGTATCGTACTTTGATGATTGCCTGCAAGTGTTAGTTCGGAATGCAAATAAATAAGAGTAAATGAACGAGGTCGTACCTTAATAGTAGTATCGCTTCAGGTGAGCTATATTCCAGTTGTTCAGTAGTTGCTCAGCATTCATTTTTCCGAGTTTGTACGATCCTTTACCAGTGATCTCGATAATTTAATAAGGGCCTTCCCAGTTTGGTCCCAACTTTCCTTCGTTCTAGTTCCGGGTATTTAGTGTGACTTTCCTTAACACCAAGTCCCCGATATTGAAATGTCGAAGGTTGGCCCTTCGATTGTAATATCTCTCGATCCGCTGTTTTTGGGTGGCTAGACGGACAAGGGTTGCTTCCCGCCTTTTGTATAATAGATCTAGGCTCGTATTCATAGCCTCATCGTTTGATTCCTTGGTCCCGTATCAGAACTTGAGACTTGGTTCTCCGACTTCTACCGGTATTAGAGCTTTCTTTGACGCCATACACCAGTGAGAACGGGGTGACCCCAGTACTAGACTTTGATGTCATACGGTATGCCCATAAGACTTCGGGCAGGATTTTCTTCCATTTTCCTTTTGCATCGATCAACCTCTTTTTGAGGTTTTGGAGTATGGTTTTATTGGTCGATTCTGCTTGTCCGTTCCCATTGGGGTGGTAGGGTGTCGATAGGATCCTTTTGATCTTATGATCTTTGAGAAACTTAGTTACCTTGTTGCCGATGAATTGTTTCCCGTTGTCGCACACGATCTCGGCCGGCATCCCGAACCGGCATATGATGTGGTCCCAAATGAAATCTATGACTTCTTTCTCTTTTACCTTTTCGTATGCTGGACTTCCACCAACTTAGAAAAATAGTCAGTCATAAACAATATAACTTGAGCCTTACCGGGTGCCCGTGGAAGGGGGCCGACGATATCCATTCCCCACTTCATGAATGGTCATGGTGACAAAATCGAATGTGGCAGCTCCCCAGGATAATAAATCATCGAAGCGTGTCTTTGACATCATCACATTTTCGTATGAACTCCTTCGTGTCCTTTTCCATATCGATTCAGTAGTAGCCAGCTCTGATTATTTTTCGAACCTATGATTCGGCGCCTGAATGTTTTCCGTGGGTGTCTTCGTGGATTTTCCTGAAAACATACTCGGTATCCCTAGCCCTAGACATATCACGAGTGGGCCATTGAATGTTCTTCTGAACAAGGTTTTGTCTTCGGACAGGCTAAACCGGGATGCCTTCGTACGCAGAGCCCTCGATTCTTTAGTATCTGAGGGAGTTTTCTGGTTTTCAAATATTCTATATATTTATTTCTCCAGTCCCAAGTTAGGCTCGTTAGGTTAATCTCGGCATGGCCTTCTTTCACTACCGATCTCATAAGTTGTATGACTGCCCTCGAGTTAAACTCACCGTCCTCGACCGATGATCCTAAGTTAGCAAGGGCATCGGCCTGTTCTAATCCCGAGGTACGTGTTGCAAAGTCCATTCTTTGAACCAATGTAATGTTACATGCAAATTATCTAGGTACATTTGCGTTCGTTCTTCTCTGACCTCGAATGTCCCATTAACTTGGTTCACCACGAGGAGGGACCGCACTTGGCTTCGATCACCTCTGCCCCTAAGCTTTTGGCTAGTTCGAGACCTACAATTATGGCCTCATATTCGGCCTCATTGTTAGTCAATTTCACAGTCCTAATAGATTGTCTAACTATTTGCTTGTTGGTGGCTTCAATATGAAGCCAAGTCCGAACCTTTTTGCGTTTGAGGCGCAATCCGTAAAGAGGGTCCAGATCCTGGAGGAGGTCCTGGAAACTCTCTTTCGACCTGGGGTATTAGGGTCAGTGTAAAGTCGGCCATATAGTCTGCGAAAATTTAAGATTTAATGGCGGTCCCGGGTCGATATTCAATATCGTACCCACTGATTTCCACGGCCCATTTAGCCAATCGGCCTGAGAGATCGGGCTTATGTTTAACATTCCTCAACGGGTAAGTAGTCACGACATATATGAGGTGACACTGGAAGTATGGTTTTAGCTTTCTAGAGGCGCTTAGTTAAGCGAGCTCCAGCTTTTCTAAGTGAGGGTACCCAGTTTCGGCCTCACCTAGGGTCCTTCTAACATAGTAAATTGGAAATTTCATACCTTGATCTTCCCGAACCAATACTCCACTTTATCGCTATCTCTGATACTGCCAAGTACAGGTAAAGTTGTTCGTCTGTCTTCGGCGTATGAAGCAGCGGTGGGATCGATAGATACCGCTTGAGTTCCTCCAAGGCCTGTTGGCACTCCAGGGTCCATGAGAAGTTATTCTTTTTCTTTAATAATGTGAATGGTGGCTTTTGTCAGAGGACCTCGAGATGAATCGCCTCATGGAGGCTACATGCCCGGTTAATATTTGCATGACCTTCACGTTATCCACAACTGCGACATCTTCGATGGCTTTGATCTTGTCGAGGTTAATCTCAATTCCCCGGTTGGATACCATGAATCCGAGGAATTTACCTGATCCAACACCGAACGCACACTTCTTCGGGTTCAGCTTCATATCATATTTATTCAGCATGCTGAAGGTTTCCTACAAGTATTTTAAATGGTTCTCTGATCGAAAGGACTTAACCAACATATCATCAATGTAAACCTCCATTGACTTTCCTATTTGTTCCTTGAACATCCGGTTTATTAGGCGTTGGAAAGTGGCACTAATGTTTTTTAATCCGAATGGAATAAAGTTATAACAGTATGTGCCATACTTAGTGATGAAGGAGGTTTTTTCCTGATCATCCGGGTTCATCAGTACTTGGTTGTGCCCGGAGTAGGCATCGAGAAAACTGAGGATCTCGTGACCGGCCGTGGCATCAATCATGCGATCGATGTTGGGCAAAGGGAAGGAGTCCTTGGGGCCTGCCTTATTCAAATCCTTATAGTCTACACACATTCTTAATTTATTTCTTTTTTTAAGGACTACCACTACATTTGCTAACCAATCCGGGTATTTGACCTCCCGAATGGACCCTATTTTAAGGAGTTTAGATACCTCGTCCTTGATGAAAGCATGTTTGACCTCGGATTGGGATCTGCTCTTCTGCTTGACTGGATGGAACCTCAGGTCCATGCTCAATTTTTGAGTGGTTATCTCCGGCGAGATCCCTGTCATATCAAGGTGGGACCAAGCGAAACAATCTTCATTAGCTATAAGAAATTGAATGAGTTTTCTCCTGAGCTCGGGGCTTAACCCCGTGCCCAGGTATACCTTTCGATCGGGCAAGCGTTCACTCAATGCAACTTGTTCCAGTTCCTCGACCGTTGATTTTATAGCGTCGAAGTCATCGGGGGCTATGAAATATCTAGGGACCTCGTAATCATCGTCTTCATCAGTCCCCTATTTCTCCGGTTGAGTCCGAGTTGGTGTCAGTAATTGATATTCAGCTTCTTGCTTTGCGGCCAAACTCGGCCCCTTTGTCGTTGCAAGTGCGGATATCGAAATCGCCTCCTCGACCGCAAACATCTCTTTATGGCTGGCCATTCTTTGTAGATTGTTTTAATCCCACCTGGTGTTGGGAATTTCAACACTTGGTGCAGAGTCGAGGGTACTGCCATCATGTTGTGGATCCATGGCCTTCCGAACCAGGCGTTGTACCTCATGTCTCCTTTGATCACATAAAACTTAGCTTCCTGGATGGTCCTGGCGGTGTTCACCGGTAATGTTATCTTCCCCTTAGTGGTTTCACATGCTGTGTTGAATCCGTTTAGTACTCAGACTGTAGGCACGATTTGATCTTGTAGACCGAGCTGCTCCATGACCCTCGATCATATGATGTTGGCTAAGCTACCTGGATCAATTAACACACGCTTAACTCAAAATTTATTTATGAGCATAGATATTACCAGTGCATCATTGTGGGGCTGCACTATTCCGGGTCCTCGTTATTGAAAGACAAGGTTCCTTCCGGTATGTAATCTCGAGTCCGTTTTTCCCTCATGATGGACACTTTGGTGCGCTTCAATATCGGCCCCTGAGGGACATCAACCCCACCGATGATCATGTTAATAAAGTGTTGAGGTTCTTCTTGTTCGGTTTG
Source organism: Nicotiana obtusifolia (assembly GCA_002018475.1). Classification (NCBI taxonomy): domain Eukaryota; kingdom Viridiplantae; phylum Streptophyta; class Magnoliopsida; order Solanales; family Solanaceae; genus Nicotiana; species Nicotiana obtusifolia. The sequence continues at coordinate 8,780 of MCJB01051973.1, forward strand.
TTTGTTAGAATACCTATTCCTAAAATGATTTTTGGCTCGGTCACTCAGGAATTCCCAAAGATGTCCGTTGTTGAACAGTCGGGCTACTTCCTCTCTCAACCGTCGGCAATCCTCAATTGTGTGGCCGTGAGTGCCGTGATATTTACGTATCTGGTTAGGATCCCTTTGGGTTGGATCGGATTGTAGAGGTCAAGGCCATTTGGTTCTTTGATGCGTTCGATAGCTGATGCAATGGTGGCAGCGTCGATATTAAAGTTGTATTCTGATAACCTCGGTGCTTCTTTAGGCCTGATGGGCCTGTCGAAGTTGTTTTTGCTCATGAGTCCCCAGTTTCTCTGACTTCTATCACTTCTCCTTTCATTTCTCATAGAGTTCTGCCCGGACCCACTGCTTCTTCGATCTCCATTATACGGCTGATACTGATCCCTGTTTGGTCTCGGTTCACGATCGATGTATCTCTTGACTCTGTCGATGGTTCTGACGGGATAAACAGACCCCGAAGGGACCCCGAGTTGATCATCTTCCACTCTGATTTTCGATTGATATAGGTTATGCACGTCAGCCCAAGTAACGGCGGGATATTCTATCAGGTTTTGTTTCAAACGATGTGAAGCCACCAAGCTTCGAACATTGAGCCCTTGGGTGATAGCCTGAAGGGCCCAATCATCAGCGACCGGTGGCAAGTGATCTCGTCCAATTTCACGCCTCTATTCGAGGTTATGAAAATAGTCGATGCAATAGTAATACCCAACAAGAGTCGGGGTCGAATTCTGCAGGGAGCTATATGTGTGGGAGTTAGTACTATATATCTTAGCGTGTGAGTTTGTATATCTAAATTTGCACTTCCGCAAAAGTTAGTTGTTTTAAAGTTTAATCTAAACTACAATTGGAATTTAAGAAATAAAACTAGAAGATTATTTTTATTGTTTTTTAAATGTTGTAAAAGGCCTAGAGGTATGACCTTCGCCTAGGTGTTTGCCTAATGGGTTATAAACTTTAAAGGTTGTTTTATTGGTCGGGGTGTATTATAGCTATCAACACTCGGTTACCCACTCAATACCTCTAGTCCAGAGATTGATTTTGCCAATTTGGCTTTCTCAAGTCCAAATGGGTATTGAACAAAAAGGTTAATAAAAAGCTCAAGTCAGGTTTTACTATCTCTAGAGCCAACCCTTTAATTGAGTTTATCAATCTCTCGATTGACCCAATTTCTTGCTAGCCAAGTTTTTCTAGACTAAGTCTCTCTTTCTCAAGTAAAGACCAAGTCAAATAGGCATGAACTAATGCTTGCAACCATTAAATCTTCAAATAAAAGCAAGAACAAGGCTAAATAATAAACACCCAACCATAAACAAGCAATAGATCAAACACCCATTAAGTTTACACACTAGGGTTGGGTCACAAACCTAGTGAAAATCTATCTACTCATACATAAAATAGAAGAAATAGGAGAAGAAATATAATTAAACCCATATTGCTAATTAAATTGATAAACTCTATGTTTAAAAATCTCAAAAGAGCAAAAACTACTAAAAATAGTAAAATAAACCGTCTATTTTAGCAGCTGATGTCCAAAGATTTATCTAAAAATGTGAAACTTATCTATTTAAACAGGGATGGAAATTTCGAACAAAAATGCCCTTTCGGAGGATTTGTGGCCGCACAATTCCATGTGTGGTCCGCACTTATCTTCATCTTGACAGGATTGGAAAACTGCGACTAGATAATTCTGAACTGCGACTGCAATGCATTCCTTCTGCAGTCCGCAGAATTGTAACTACGGCTGCACCTTGCTCTTTTGCGGTTCGCACAATTGTAATTGCGGCCGCACACCTCTTCTTCTGCGACCGCACAATAGTTGTGCGATCCGCATTTGTTGTAGACTTGAAATGCAGGTTCTCTGAACTTTGCTCTTACCCAGCTTTTGCGGTCGCACAATTCACGTGCGGACCGCACTTTGCACCAATCTCTTATGGATTATTCTTCACAACCTGCGGCCGCAGATGATATTCTGTGGTCCGCAATTCTGAGCTTTTGTGCTTTTTTTTGTCCTTGAGTTCAGATTACTCATTCTTGAGTTGGAGTTCATCTCCCGAGGGGCTCATCTTTCAATATTCCTGCAATTAAGCACATTTCATCAGTTTTCGGGAACACAATTAAATGCTTTTGGACTAAAATGAAAGCTAAAGGGCACTAATAAGTAGTCAAAATCCCTACTTATCAACTCTCCCAAACTTAAGCTTTTGCTTGTCCTCAAGCAAATAAAGTAGTTCCTACCTCCACAGGTTAAGAGCCATTCCAGCAGTTCAAAGTGAGTCATTCACACATCAATTGGGACCAACAATTACCCATACCACTTATGAATTATCAACAAGGCAACCAGTTAAACTTGTAAGCACAAATAGTTCTAATGTGACACTTGATCATCAAGAGTTGACTTTATTCATCAAGGAAGCTCACTCTTTCATATAGATCATTGTGGATCCCAAACTCCTCCCCTCTACTCTCCGTTTTCCTATCTCACTTAAGAATTTTAGCACTCAATCCAAAGATTTGTGAAAGGTTCGCTCATCTCTATCAAAAGAATGTCGCAAGTACGGCTTTAAGTACCATAGGCTTGCCCCTCATGTAAATCACCACTAATGTAAGCTCACTCGGCTAGAAATCACGTAGGGCTTTTTCGGAATGTGATGATGGCTTTTGGACTAAGGTTGGATATGCCATGATAGAACGAGTTCATTTTTCCTTAAGCACTCCATTTTCTTTTCTCGGCTCATGCTTTGCCAATTCTTTGAGGCATTGTCTTTTACATAGGGGAACTAGAGAGACTTGACATCACTCTTTCTTGGTTAGGATATTCATTTTCTCCTTCTTTGATTTTTTCATGCTTTGCATCATTACTTTTCTTTGAATCCCTTTCAACTCTTCAAATTGTTCACTTTCCTTTTGCATTTTTCTTTTTGTTCTTTCTTTTCTTGCCTTTCTTTCTCTTCATTTCTTTTCTCTTTTGTGCCCTGATACCTTTTTCAAACTCCTCGTCTCTCCCCCAAACTTATATTTTAGCCATATGTTTCAAAAGAGTATTAAGAAAAGCTCGGGTGCGAAGAGAGGGTCACGACACAACGGGTAAATACTTGTAACATGGTTATCAAATAAGAAAGGTTTGAGGCTCGAATGGGTTGACTAGGGATAACAACATTGGTGGGCAATGAAAAGTTTCAAGCGGGTCAAAGAGAGCCTACAATCACTTCTCAAGCCAAGAAAAACTTAAAATTTCGCCTAGAAACACATTCAGGGAAGTTCTAGACCATTAGCACGGGTACTTAGACTTGCAACAACAACATCTCACCTCTCACGCAGCTGGATTGTTAAAAAGGATAGAGTCGAGGGCCCATAACAACCATATTCAATATTGAAAATCACTATGGTTCGATTAAACCATTCGATGATAGCCTAAGTCAACACAAGAGTCACAAGATCACTAACTAGAGCTATTTCTTTCCAAAAACCTTGTTTTAAACCATAGGCATGTAGTTAAGTGTGTTGGTGCCAAGCGAAGCATGTTTGACTCTTCGAGTATGACTCAATTAAGTCTTTTTATTCATTACTACTACTATTATCACCTAGACACCAAAAACAGACTCAATCCCTTAAGAAGGTTGTCACGCCATCCATCATTGGAAGAGCCATCCGGTTCACACAGAAACCACCTTTGGAAAGAACCGTGGCATTAAGAAAACCAAAGGCTTATTATCCACTAAGACATAAAAAGAAGCTATTAAATAAAAAAGAAGCTACTAATTCAAAAAGAAGACAAACATAAAGATAAAGAAGCTATAAAACAAAAGAACTATTGAAAGCTAAACGAATATACATAGTGAGAGATAAGAAGGAATATATAGATAATGAGAAAGAGGAAGAAAATAGTAATAAGTTAATTACAGGCCAAATGTCTCATAGTTATCAAAATATAGAATCATCAGAATGTGTCAAAGAAACTCCACCCCCTCCCCCCGCGAATAAAAATAAGCATTGTCCCCAATGCTTAAGAATATAAGAGTAAGAGAAGGGTGAGAGTGAAGAAAACTCCCTATGGCTCTGTGGCCATCTCTGTGTCCCCAACAGTGGCATCGACCTCAGCCTCATCCAATTGGATCTCATCATCCTCAAGTCTGGGAATGGCTAGGTTGGTGAACATCTGACAGACTGCCTCAGCAGTGTCAGCAGCAGTGTCTGGCTCCTCACACTGGCCAGCTGGTGCTGTAGGTGCTGTAGGAGCTGGGCCTAGGTGGTGCGGTTCTATCAACATATCAAGTGGAATTTCTTCGGCTGCTGCAAGCTTTGTAACCTGGCTTTGAAGCTCGTCCACTGACTTCTTACATGCCTGCCGCTTTCTCATTTTCTTTACCTTTTTTCCAAACTCTTCGATCACTACTTCATGCTGCACTAAAGTGGCCATGATCGTGTTTTGATTTTCTAGGAGCTTCTTCAAGGTTTCATCAACTGTGGAGGGAATCTGGGGTGCTAGAGAGGATGACTGTGCTGCAATATGACTGGATATGTCAGATAGCTTTGCAGTAGCTGTCTGCATTCAGTTGTTGAGGCTCACTAGTGTCTGGGAGACTCGCAGCGCAGAAAGTAGACCAGAGAGCATAGTCACCGGCTTCAAAGACGAGGTAGGAGGCACTGAGGCTGAATGTGGAGGCATGGCAGCTGCACTGGTAGAAGGCTCTACTGAAGTGGATGGCATATCAGCTGTCTCTGTACCCACCACCGATGGCTCGTCAGACTGGCCTACGGTGGTAGTCGGCCGACCCTTTCTCTTTGGGTTGTGTGCATCCATCAGAGAATACCAAGAACATGGCTTCTTTGCAATTCCAATCAACCGATTCATTAAGTAACTCTTGAGGGCTCCCCTGTCATCAGGTCACCAACTTCCTTGACCTTCTCTTCTGCATTTACTGTGAGACTGGGTGTTGAAGTCGCGGCATGCAAGTCGAACGGGAAGTGGTGTTTCCAGTGGCACATAAGGCTACCCTTTTTCGAAAGCTCCGCCCAAGAAACTTCTCACGCCTTTCACTGAATTGGAGGTAGAAGTTTAGAAATCACCTCTATCTTCGCCTATTCGACCTCTAGTCCATTCTTTGAAATTTTGTGGCCAAGGATAATGCCTTCCTCGACCATAAATTGAAAATTTCTCCCAATTTAGCACCAAGTTCGTTTATTCACACCTTGTCAATACTTTATCCAGATTTGCCAAGCAATCATCAAAAGAATCCCCGACTACCGAGAAATTATCCATGAAGACTTCAAGTTAGTCTTCTACCATATCCGTAAAGATCGCCATCATACACCGTTGAAAAGTTACCGGTGCATTGCAGAAGCCAAATGGCATCTGCTTGAAAGCGAAAGTGCCATAGGGACAAGTGAAAGTTATTTTCTCTTGATCTTCCGAGGCTATAAGAATTTGGTTGTAGCCCGAATATCCATCTAGAAAGAAATAGAAATCACGGCCGACCAACCTATCAAGCATTTGATCAAGGAAGGGGAGTGGGAAATGGTCTTTCCTTGTGACTTTATTTAGCTACTGATAGTTCATACACACTCTCCACCTGATCATCGTTCTTGTCGGAATCAACTCGTTCTTATCATTGGTGACCACAGTTATGCCCCCTTCTTTGGAACACATTGCATCGGAGAAGTCCTCGAACTGTCAGAAATGGGGTAGACAACCCTTGCATCTAACCACTTGATGATCTCCTTTTTGACCACGTCTTGTATGGCTTTATTGAGTCTCCGTTGATATTCAATGGAGGGTTTGGAATCTTCCTCCAATTTAATCTTGTGCATACAAAATGCGGGGCTTATTCCCTGAATATCCCCCAAAGTCCACCCAATAGCTTTCTTCCTTTTCTGAAGCACCGCCAATATAGAGTCAACCTGCACGTTAGTCAAACAAGAGGAAATAATAACTGGTAAAGTAGAACAAGGGCCAAGGAATTCATACCTGAGATGTGGAGGCAATGGATTCAACTCCAAGATCAGAGGCTCTTCAATTGAAGGCTTTGTAGGAGGAGTTTTCCTATTCTCAAGATCCGAGGAAAGTTTCCTGGGTGCATAGTTGTACAACCCCATTCCTTGCAACGAACACATTCCATGAAGCCATCCATCTCGTCATCATCAGAATTGAGCAAGATGGCCTCCAACATATCACCCACATTAATCGTGGCAATTGTATCATCAATAATCATATCGGTCACCAAGTCCAGAAATAAACACACTTCATTGCTATTCGATTGCCTCATAGATTTGCACACGCGGAACACCGCCTTTTCATCACCTACTTGAAAAGTGAGTTCTCCAGCTTCCACATCAACAAGATCCTTCTCTGTAGCAAGGAAAGGTCTTCCAAGAATAATCGGCACCTCATAGTCCACTTCACAATCAAGAATAACAAAGTCCGTCGGGAGGATGAACTTATCGACACGAACCAATACATCTTCAATCACCCCCAACGGTCTCTTCATTGTATGATCAGCCATTTGTAATCTCATAGATGTGGGTCTTGGTTGCCAAATTCCCAGGGTCTTGAAAACCGAATAGGGCATCAAATTGATACTCGCCCAAGATCACAAAGAGCTTTGGCAAACTCGGCACTTCCAATGGTGCAAGAGACTGTGAAAGCACCTAGATCTTCCAACTTTGGAGCCATTGAATGCACAATTGCACTCACTTAGTGAGTGACTTTGATAGTTTCAAAATTCATCGACCGCTTCTTTGTCACCAATTCCTTCATAAACTTTGCATTCCGGCTATTCGCTCCAAGGCTTCAAATAGGGCATATTTATCGAGAGACTTTTCATCATATCAATGAACTTTTTAAATTAATTCTCGCCATTTTTCTTGGCGAGCCTTTGAGGATATGGAGGAGGTGGCTTAGGCAATGGTGCCTCAGCCTTTTGTACTACCGGTTCCGGTATGTCAATCACATGCTCCCTAGACGAGATCACTTCCTCCTAAGCCTCGTCCATCGTGTCATCAATATCAATCTGCATTTCATCATTAGCTTGCACTACAATGGTTGGGATCTCCTCTTTTTCTACCACTTGCTCATCATCCACAAGTTGCCTTTGACTTGAGTTGGATGAATTCCCGCCTCTTCCACTTTTTGTAGTAACGGCCATGGTATGCCCAGTATTGTTCCCACCCTTGGGGTTCACCACCGTGTTACTTTGTTGTGCCCCCTTAGGATGATAATTTTACGTTTGAGAGATTTGACCCATTTGCACCTCTAGATTACGGATCGATGTGTTGTGTGAAGCAAGTTGGGCATCGAAATCGGCATTCTTGTCCATTATTTGTTTGAACATGTTTGCGATATGGCCCATTCCATTGTTGGACGAACTAGGAGCATGAGAAGGATAAGGGGGTGGGTTGCTCGGTTGTCGAAACATCGGGAGCCTTTGAAAACCCCGATCCACGATTTCCTTGATTGTTGTTCCACCCGCCTTGGTTGTTGCTTCCCCAATTGCTTTGGTTATTATTGTTATGCCAATTCCCTTGGTTGTTTCTTCCACTTCAATTGCCTTGATTGTTGTTATTCCAATTTCCTTGATTGTTTCCACCACTCCAATTACCTTGATTTGGGAATTCAATTGCCTTGATTGTTTGATGGACTCCATTGTTGTTGACTAGGGCCTTGGAAGTTGTTTCTTTGCCCTTGAAAATTGTTCACATATTGGACCTCTTCTTATTGGTCATTGTAAGAAACACCTTGATCAAATCCAGTATCATCTTGCACAAAATTGTCCACTCTTTGTTGCACTTGTGGATTGTTCTTCGCTTGTTCACCATCATATTAACTCCCTCCATAGCATTGACTTGCCTCGAGTTTTGCAATTGTTGAAGTTGAGCCTTTGCCAATTGGTTCATGGTGGTCGTCAACTCAGCTATGGCTTGTCCATGGTCATGTAACTCTTTATGAAGAAGAATCATATTGGGGTCACTTTGTGGAACGTTGGCTCTAGATTGCCACGCCCATGAAGTATCTGCCATCTCATCCAAAATATCACATGCCTCCGCATAAGTTGATTCACTACACATTGGTTGATTATATTGATCCCCCGATCGAAAGTTTGTTGAATCATGTTCTCCGTCATATCATTGTTGGGGCACTCTTTCACCATTTTTCTATATCTTTCCCATACCTCGTTCAGTGGTTCATTGGGATCTTGCTTGAATTCTAGAATTTCATCTTGAAGAATAGCCATGTGCCTGGGAGAGAAGTACATAGAGATAAATTTCTCCGCTAGTTCATCCCAAGTACAAATGGAATGATTTGGCAAGCGTTCCAACCAATCTAAAGCTTTCCCCCGTAGAGAGAAGGGAAAAATCCTTAGCTTCAAAGCATCCTCGAAGAAATTTGTTTGTTTGCTCTCCCAACACGTATCGACGAACCCTTTCAAGTGTTTATATGCATTTTGACCCAGTGCACTAGTGAAGAACCCTCGTTGCTCAAGCAAAGTGAGCATTACGTTGGTTATTTGGAAGTTTCCTGCCCTATTACGGGGAGGGACTATAGCACTTGCATACCCTTCATTCGGCAATACCCGATGTGGAGCCGCTTGTCGTGGGGGTGGGGGTGGAGTGAGAAAATTCTCTTGAGGCGCTCGATCTCATCTGTCAGCTTGAGGTTCAAGAGGGACCTCATCCATTTGATCACTCCACGTCGACATCCCTCAAAGCTACGCTTCCGAGCTTGTTGTTTTCCATGATTGCACCTACAATACTCACACGTTACTAACAAGGAAGGAAAAGAAGATATCCCAAAAACACACCTAAATATATAGCTAACACTATTTTTAGCTCCCCGGCAATGGCGCAAAAAACTGATCTCGTCCAATTTCACTCCTCTATTCCAGGTTATGAAAACGATGCAATATTAATACCCAACAAGATGGGATCGAATTCCGCAGGGAGCTATATGTATGGGAGTTAGTGGTATATATCTTACCGTATGAGTTTGTATATCTAAATTTGCACTTCCACAAAAATTGGTTGTTTTAAAGTTTAATCTAAAGTACAGTTGCAATTTAAGAAATAAAACTAGAAGATTGTTTTTGTTGTTTTTCAAATGTTCTAAAAGGCCTAGGGGTATGACCTTCGCCTAGGTGTTTGCCTAACGGGTTGTAAACTATAAAGCTTATTTTATTGGTCGGGGTGTATTATATCTATCAGCACTCGGTTACTCACTCAATACCTTTCGGTCAGAGAGTGATTTTTTCCAATTTGTCTTTCTCAAGTCCAAAAGGGTATTGAACAAAACGGTTGATCAAAGCTCAAGTCGGGTTTTACTATCTCTAGGTATAACCCTTTAATTGAGTTTATTAATCTCTCATTGACCCAATTTCTTGCTAGCCAAGTTTTCCTAGACTAAGTCGTTCTTTCTCAAGTAGAGACCAAGTCAAATAGGCATGAACTAATGTTTGCAACCATTAATGCTTCAAATAAAAGCAAGAACAAGGCGAAATAATAAACACCCAACCATAAACAAGAAATAAATCAAACACCCATTAAGTTTACACACTAGTGTTGGGTCACAACCCTAGTGAAAATCTAGCTACTCACACTTAAAATGGAAGAAATAGGAGAAGAAATGATAATTAAACCCATATTTCTAATTAAATTAATAAACTATATGTTCAAAAAGTTCAAAATAGCAAAAACTACTAAAAGAGTAAAAGGAACAGTCTACTGAAGAAGTTGATGTCCCAAGATCGCCCTAAAAATATGAAACTTATCTATTTATATAGGGATGGAAATTTCAGACAAAAATGCCCTTCTGGAGGTTCTGCGGTCGCGTAATTCCATTTGCGGTCCGCACTTATCTTCAGCTTGACAGAATTGGAAAACTGCGGCCGCATAATTCTTAACCGCGGCCGCAATGCATTCCTTTTGCGCTCTGCAGAATTGTAACTACTGTCGCACCTTGCTGTTCTACGGTCCGAACAATTATAATTGCGGCCGCACGACTCTTCTTCTGCAGCCGCACAATAATTGTGCGGTCCACACTTTTGGTAGACTTGAAATGCAAGTTCTCTGAACTTTGCTCTGACCCAGCTTCTGCGGTCGCACAATTCATGTGCGGACCGCACTTTGCACCAATCTCTGATGGATTTTTCTTCACACCTGCAATCGCAGATGATATTCTGCGGTTCTGCACTTCTGAGCTTTTGTGCCTTTTTTTGTCCTTGAGTTCAGATTACTCCTTCTTGAGTTGGAGTTCATCTCGGGGGCTCATCTTTCGATATTTCTACAATGAAGCACATTTCATCAGTTTTTGGGAACACAATTATACGCTTTTGGACAAAATAAAAGTTAAAGGGCGCTAATAAGTAGTCAAAATCCCTACTTATCAAGGTGTCCTGTGAGGTTTACATCGATCATCGCAGCTTGCAGCATTTGTTCAAGAAGAGGGATCTCAATTTGAGGTAGCGCAAGTGGCTTGAGTTACTAAAGGATTATGATATTACCATCCTTTATCATCCGGGCAAGGCTAATGTAGTTGCGGATGCCTTGAGCAGAAAGGCAAAGAGTATGGGTAGATTGGCATTTCATTTCAGCGGAGGAGAGGCCACTAGCTTTGGACATTCAGTCCTTGGCTAATAGACTTGTGAGGTTGGATATTTCAGAGCCTAGCAGAGTTCTTACATGCATTGTCGCCCAGTATTCACTATTCGAGCAGATCAAGGCTCATCAGTTTGATGATCCACACTTGTTGGTTCTTAGAGAGACGGTACTACAGGGTGGTGCCAAGATTATTACTATCGGTGAAGATGGTGTTCTGCGACTCCAGGGTCGCCTATGTGTTCCTAATGTTGATGGCTTGAGGGAGAATATCCTAGAGGAGGCACACAGTTCTCGGTATTCTATTTATCCAAGTGCTACAAAGATGTATCATGACTTGAGGCAGCATTATTGGTGGTGGTGGATGAAGAAGGACATAGTTGAGTATGTTGCGAGGTGTCTAAATTGTCAGCAGGTTAAGTATGAGCATTAGAGGCCAGGTGGCCTATTCCAGCAGATGACTATACCTGAGTGGAAATAGGAGTGCATTACTATGGACATCGTAGTTGGGTTGTCGCGGACCTTGCGGAAGTTTGATGCAATTTGGGTCATTGTCCACAGGCTGACCAAGTTGGCACATTTCATTTCGGTTGTAACCGCGTATTCTTCAGAGAGGTTGGCCCATATTTATATTTAGGAGATTGTTCGGTTGTATAGTGTGCCTATTTCCATCATATCAGATAAAAGCTCTCAGTTTACTTTACACTGGAGGGCAGTACAGAGTGAGTTGTGGACCTGGGAAGAGCTTAGCATAACCTTTCATCTGCAGACCGACAGAAAGTCGCAATGGACAGTTCAGATCTTGGAGGATATGCTCAGAGCATGTCTGATTGACTTCGGAGGGTACTGGGATCGATCCTTGCATTTGGCTGAGTTTTCTTACAGCAATAGTTATCAGTCCAACATTGAGATGGCTCCATTTGAGGTTTTATATAGTCGGCGATGTTGTTTTCCCATCGGATGGTTTGAGCCTGGCGAGGCTAAGTCATACAGTACTGATTTAGTGAAGGATGACTTGGAAAAGGTAAAGTTGATTCATGAGCGGCTTCGCACAGCAGAGTCCAGGCAGAAGAGTTCCGCGGATCAGAAGGCCCGTGATTTATCATTTATGGTGCACGAGAAGGTTCTCTTGAAAGTCTCGCCGATGAAGGGAATCATAGGTTCCGGAAGAAGGGAAAGTTGAGCCCAAGGTTAATAGGTCCATTTGAGGTGTTGAAACGAGTTGGGGAGGTTTCTTATGAGCTTTCTTTGCCCCCCAGCCTATCGGGAGTTCATCCGATCTTTCACGTTTCTATGCTTCGGGGGTATCATGCCGACAGGTCGCATGTGTTAGACTACAGCACGGTCCAGTTAGATGAGAGCCTGGGTTATGAGGAGGAGCCAGTTGCCATTATTGACAGACAGGTTAACCAGTTGAAGTCCAAGAAGATTTCAGCAGTAAAGGTTCAGTGGAGGGGCCAGCCAGTCGAGGAGGCGACTTGGGAGGCCGAGGAGGACATGCGGAGAAGTTATCCACACCTATTCAGCACTCCAGGTATGATTCTATACCCGTTCAAGGATGAACGTTTATTTAAGAGGTGGAGAATGTAACGACTCGATCGGTCGTTTTTCTTTCTAGATCTCGTTCCCCTAAATAAGACTCTCACTTTTAATGTTTTTTGACTTGCGGGGATGGTAAGCTCGGTATTTGGAAGAGTTCGGGTTGAAATCAGAATACTTGGTTCCTTAAGGTTGGCTAAAAAGTGCTAAGTAAAAATTATATATTTGAGTTCGTGAGGATATGGGTAACAACTTTCTTCAAAAATTTTCTAAAATCCGGGCACGTGGGCCCGGGGATGAATTTTAGGAATCCTTTAATTGGGGTTGGGTAATCACTATAATAGTTAGAATATGAACTTTTGAACATGTATTGATTAATTTATATAACATTTGACTAGTTTTGGATTGTTCGGCACTGAGTTGAGGCTTTAGAACGAAACTGTAACCGGAAAGTGAGCCTTGAGACGAGGTAAGTCTCTTGTCTAACCTTGTAAGAGGAATTTGCCCCATAGGTTATTTAAATTAATATTTGCTTCTAATTATCGGGGCTACATATGCACGAGGTGACGTAAGTCCGTGCGTAGCTACTATTTATGCTTACGTCCGGGTAGTTTAGGACCCAAATCATAATTTACTTGTAATGTTTGCATCCTACTTGTTAATTTAAATGCCTGGATTATATTAGAACTTGTTAGGATTGTTAAAGACAAAATTTCACTTACTTGAATTTTAGCGGATTACTTGAATGTTAATGAAGATTGTATTACATTGTCTATTAGCCTTGTTATAATGTTTAAGTCAAATGCTTATAAAGTGTCCTCTCTTCTTGTGGAGCGGCCGAATGCCTCGGAAGTAGATAGATGCATTTATGGATCGTGTCGCACGTTCCTCGGCAGTGTACACGTTATTCTGGATCGGGTCGTACGACCTCGGTATAAATCGTGCTTAATAATACTCGGAGCCTAATCATACTTCATATTATTTTGTGGCTTATAAGGTTAAACTTATTAATGACGGAAATTTATTAATTTGTGAAAGAATTATTTGTTCTTACTTTTTAATGAGTTATTATTATTATTTACATAACTTATGCGTACTTAGAATTTTTGTATTCATATTGTTAGCCCATAGTAAGTGTCGAAGTCGACCCATCATCACTACTTCTTCGAGTTTAGACTAGATACTTACTGGGTACATGTTATTTATGTACTCACGCTACACTTCTGCACTAATCATGTAGGATCTGAGGCAAGTGCATCTGGCGGTCCTACCAGCGTGCATCCCAGATATCCCGAGGCCTAGTGGTAAGCTGCTTCCTGACCCGTTCTATAGCCACTAGAGTCTCTCTTTGTATTTATATTCTATCTACTTCATTTAAGACAGTAGTTAGAGTTTTGTGTATTCTACTAGTTGCCCTTACACTTGGTGACACAAGGTCTTGGCACACACACTAGTAGACTTTATGGTTTTGGAGTACTTATATCATCATGATTTCCATTCAGTTGTCTTCATTTCAGTTATTAAATTTTCCACTCCTTAATTTATTATTAACTAGAATTTAATTACTTGAAAAACTTATTAAAAGAGAAATAACATGGTTTAGTTCACTGTTGGCTTGCCTAGCAGCGATGTTGGGTGCCATCACGACCTATAAAGGATATTGGGTCAGACAGGTATTTCAAGTCCTTTGTTGTGCATGCTATCTTTGTAGCATGGTATGCTAAATTATCTTATGTTAGGTGATTAACTTCCAAATATTATTTGGAATATGTTAAAGAGTATCAATTAATCAATGAAAATTATGCTTATTTCGTATTTCTTTACCCACTGCTTCCTTTACTTTTGGTTTTTATTTTTTGCTACATGTTCTAAAATATTTTGCTTCCTTTATCCTCTTTTTTTGATGTATAAATATAGTGAAGTTCTTGTACTCTCTCTCTCTCTCTCTCTCTCTCTCTCTCTCTCTCTCTCTCTCTCTCTCTCTCTTTCCTTCTCGAATCATTTAATAGGAACCTTTTCAATATCCCATATTACATTTTTGACAAACGAAACTAGAACTATTTGTGATCTTTCTTTTGAAGATTTTATTGGTACAGGATGTTGGATTTTAGCTTATGACAAATAAAACTAATAAAAACAGTAGTGTTAATTGAATAAAAAATTAAGAAATAATGCATTGTACCCTATTTGAAATACAATGCATGTACAACACTGGCGTAATGCAAATTACTACATAATGCAGATCTTTTCCTTGGAATAATTTGCCTGAAACAAGATTGAAATGCTAAAGAAGTCATAAAATTCGAACTTTATAAATAATGAACAAAGTAAACATGAAATAATCATGGCCAACTTCATACCATACTTGATATTCAAAATGCTAAACACCATCTACATCTCTTGGACACCAAAACTTATAGCGAACACTTTTCTAATGTAAGAGAAAATAAGAAATAAAATTGATATAATTAGTTTGCAATATTTTCTGATAACATCATCCTATTCCTGCTAACATAACAGATGAAATAGCACTTGCTGCATTTTCATTTGTTACCACTTCTTCACTTTCTTCAACAGCCGAGCTTGAAGATGGCTCTTCCTGTAAACAATTTGTTGTTTGAAATTTGTTGAAGGCTTCTAAGGCTTTGTAACGACCCATTGGTCGTTTTGAGTATTTTTACTTCGCTCGGTAGTTTATGGGCATGAGTAGCTCCGTATGACGTATTATGACTTATGTGAATCGTCGGTTTTGGTTTTCAAGTTATTCGGAATCGATTTGGAAGAATCAATTTCATTGTGAAGCTTTAAGTTGGAAGAATTGACTAAGTTTGACTATTTTATGTTTGACCTCAGATTGGGGTTTTGACAGTTCTGCTAGACCTGGATGGTGATTTTGGACTCGGGCATATGCCCAGATTTGCATTTGGATGTTCCTAGAAGGATTTGACACTAATTGGCGAAAATTAAAAATTTGAAGGTTTGAAAAGTTCATAAGTTTGACCAAGAGTTGACTTTGATGATATCGGGTTCGGATTATAATTTCAGGAATTTGAATAGCTTCTTTATGTCATTGGGACTTGTGTGCAAAGTTTGGTTCATTCCAAGTGGATTTGATATGTTTCGGCGTGAGTTTTGGAAGTTGAAAGTTTAAAGTTCATTCTAGTTCGAATTGAGGTGTGATACATCGTTTCGATGTTGTTATGTGTGATTTGAGGCCTCGAGTAAGTTCATTTTATGTTATGGTACTTGTTGGTATGTTCGGACGGGGTCCCGAGGAGCTCGGGTGAGTTTCGGATAGGTTTCGGTTGTGTTGCGCTCGTTTTTTATGTTTCGACGTCGTTTCTTCAAGCGTAAATGGTACCACATTAAGAAAATGACATCTAATTTCTGTTTTTATTTAAATATTAGATTCGTATCGTAATTAGGAGCCATAGAAAAAAGAATCGTTGAATTTGGACATCGTATGAGGGAGTTATGCTCATTTTAGTGTCGGAAAAGAGAGCTGGTGCTGGAGCTTCGCAGATGCGAAGTTAGGCCCGCATCTGCGAATCCGTAGGTGCAAAAAATGATCCGAAAAAGTGGAAATGACAGCTGGAAATGCGCAGGTGCGGATTTTTTGTCTCAAAAGCAAAAATCCCAGTATATAAAAAATCAGACTACGTTCTTTTGGTATTTTGAGCATATCTTGAGTTTTAGAGCTCCGATTGAGGTGATTTTTCCGTGTTCTTCTCGTCTTTTCATGGAGGTCAGTATATAACTATAAGTTTTTGTATTTTTTGTATTTAAGTATCAAAGAAGTTCATTTTTGAATTAATCCATATTTTGATTGGAGAATTAGGGGTTTTTATCAAAAAAATTTCAAGTGAATAATTGAGTTTTGAACATTGATTCGGAGTCCGAATTGGATGAAATTAGTATTGTTGGACTCGTAATTGAATGGATTTTCAGATTTTGTGAGTTTCGTCGGGTTCTGAGGTGCGGGCTCGGATTTGATTTTGGGTCTTTTTGGACTTTTGATTAAAGATTCGATCTTTATCGATTGCGTTTGTTTCCTGTGGCGTTAATTGATATATTTGAGTTGCTTTGGCTAGTTTCAAGCCGTTCGGAGGTCGATACACGTGAGATGGCATTTTTGGAGCATCGCTTGGCTTGCTCAGTATTGGAATTGGCTGGTTTGAGATAAGTAACACTTCTAAACTTGGTGTTGTGGGTATGAAATCCCGAATTACGTGTTATGTGTTTGGTGTTGAGATGACGCACATGCTAGTTGACGGGCGTCTGGACATGCACCTTGTGAATTGTGACTTCGTTATTTATGTGGTACTGTGTAGTTACCTGATCTTATCTGTACCATGAAATCTCTACGTACTAGAGATGTTGAGTTGTGATCCATGTTAGAAACTATGTCTAGGCTACATGCTTATTCTGTTGGGACCCACTGAGGTCATTACTATTGAGCTGTTATTTTTTAATGATACATCATATCATCATTTTGGGCTAGTTTCATGACATTGTGAGCCCGAGAGACTAGAGATGTTGATGACTAAGTGAGGCTGAGGGCCTGATTTTGAGATATTGATACCATAGCACGTGAGTTTTCCGTGCGGATCCAGATATTGATACTATAGAACGTGAGTCGTCCGTGCTTATAGCGCTTGGACTGAAGGAGCCCCTCCGAAGTCTGTACACACCCCAGTGAGCGCATTTGATTTTATATATATATATGTGTGT
>MCJB01051973.1:25775-45483 GCA_002018475.1 Nicotiana obtusifolia
CAACAAGACTTATGGCTATATGTGGATCGGGTTGCACGCCGCAACCAGCCTTATGGCTATATGTGGATCGGGCTGCACGCCGCAACAGGTATTGTATAGTGATGAGTGATTGAGTGTGCCGAGCATTGAGCATGGTGAGAGAGAATGCGAGACGGTGAGATTGAGTACTCTGAGAGTGTGAGTACATGAGTTCATCTCTGACATACATTGCATTTGACATGCACATTTCACATACAGGTATCGAGATGCATTTTTTCTCATGATGTACGACATTGCATCATTCATGATTTACAAACCTACTCATACTTTGGTGATTTCGGCAAGGGATTTGAGTTTTTACTGTATACTTGAAAAGAAGCATTTATTTTTCGGAATTTTATACGAGCTGAGTATTTATTTATTGGGCTATTTCTTGCACCATCTTTACCATATTGTTATGAACTATTGCTGGTTATTGGAGGTGGACACTGAACCTTGTCCCAGCTCGTTACTACTTTCAACTTAAAATTAGGTTTGTTACTTATTGAGTACATAGGGTCGGTGTACTCATACTACACTTCTGCACCTTGAATGCAGATGTTGGCTGCTGATGTTGCTGTGATCGATGGAGCTGGATTTGAAGATGTACCTGCATTTCAGTTGTAGCTGTTTCTTGTTCATGGTAGCCTTAGAATTATAGAAATCTGTTTATGTACATTTCGAACAGATGATGTATTTATTTCATACTAGCTTTGTAAATTCTAATCTTAAAAGCTCATGATTTGCACTACCAGTCCTTGAAATTTTTTTTGTATAAAAGCAAGTGTATTATCATTTCTTATCTTAATAAATCTTATTAAATTTAATAGTTGTTAATTGGCTTACCTAGCGGGTTCGGTTATGTGCCATCACGACTAGGTGAATTTTGGGTCGTGACACGCTTCATCATAACATTGGAAAGCTTGGAAGTAGCCACCCTCGACTCCAACAATCATATTAACACACTCAGACCAACATTTGTATAATCCTGACTTCTTACCACAAAATACAACAAAATCCATCGATTTGAGAATTTCTTTTACCATCAATTGATTTTTCAAATGTTGAACGCAGAAGACCGTATCATGAGATTTGAAAGACTGAGAAGATGCTACGCTTAACCCCGATAACCATAGGAAAACATTCACTCCATGAGTAGTATATTCTTGGCCTTTTACCAGAAAATACAACATAAATTTTTGAAGTACTATTCTTCTTCGACTGGACCATTTTTGATTCCTTAATCTATTCACTCGCACTTAGAAGAACATAGGAGAGTAAGAGATGAAGAAACAATCAAGTATTAGGTTTGTTTAAGAATTAGGGATTTGAAGAGGAATAAAATATACTTTAGGGTTTTGTTTTTGGCCATCTAGGGTTGTTTAAATAGTAGGGCTTTGAAGACCTTATTATACAAAATATATACGAAATATATAATCAAGTATATGTATATTGATGAACAAATTCGAAATATATACGCGTATATTAAAAAAAAAAGATGAAAAAAATACTTTTATGGAAAAGAGGGTTTGTATGTTTGATATTTTCCATATATTGGAAAGACAATCATTGAATGGAGGAGAAAGAATCAAGGAGAGAAATTTTAAAACCTAACGGGAAAGGCCTTTTTGATATAAAATTAGCGCCAAAACTTTAATTTGGACGTGATTTTACATTAATAATTCCATTTGGGCCATTGTGGCCAAAAAAGTGTGGCAGAAAGGAACTTTCCAAATATTATCTATGATTGGTGTCTGGTTATTTCAATTTGACATTGGGAATTGTACTTATATAAGTTCTCCGTCCAATGCATTAATTGAAAAATGTAAGAAAATGACTAGTGGTTGATGCCAATATCGTTGCCAGGTAATGTGGGGCATGGATTAGGATTACCATTGGGCAGTTAAAGCTTAAAATCATTAAAAATGGTTAATGGCGGAATAAACGTTAATCAACCGATTACATATATAGGATTAGATAGTAAATCATATTTCTACTGGACTCATTGAATGCTAACACGTACTCGCCAGTCAACTGAACCTTCTAAAGTAATGCTGAGATTGTGGACAATAGGATGCAAAAGTTCGAAAGGACATGTTTCTCAAAATTAATCAACCTATTTCGTAATATCTTTATTACATCATCTAGTACCCTTTCTCTAATTGGTTATTTCTGTTATAATTGGCGACTCTAAAGTACTCCTCTTAACACCATCAATTGTAATTTTTTTTTTCTTAATCAAATCGAGTCACTATTTTTACTCTATTTACGTAGTAGTATGATTTTCGACGACCTTTCCCCATCAGCAGCCTTCTCAATTCAGTGGAGAAATCAAGAATTTATTTGAGAGTGTTTAAATTTAAAAGAAGTAAAAATAATTCCCGACAAAGAGTGTTCAATATATGTTATGTATCTTTAAACCTGGTATTTTACTTACATATGCAATGTAATTTTCTGACAAAGGGTGGTCAATTGACCATCCTAACCAAAGTGTGACTTTGCCCCTGCCTTAATCAGAGCTCGTCGCACACTTATCTAGTGTGGTTTATATTTCCTGCATACTTTATATGCTTTTGCGCAGTAAATAAGTTATTCAGTACACACTCTAAGGATAGCGAATGCGAATTTCCATTTAAAAAAAAATTTAGACAACCCTTTTATTGCCGCGACTGAGCATCACCTAATTAGCTCTTTGAGTCCACAGATGGATGTCCTTATAATTAATGAAGAGTATATTGGAAAAGAAAGGAGGGAACACCGTCCATTATCCAGTCAACTTCAAGTCTTTATCAGTTTCTAAACTTCCATTTCCAATCTTAATGTCGACTTGCTCATCTCTTCAATAATTGATCTGCAAATTAAAAAACGGCGCAGCAAATAAATAAAGGCATAAAAAAGAAAAGAAAAGAAGCTAACATTGATTCTTCCTTTTAGTGCTATTCTAGAGATCCAATTTGTGATAAGCCATAGCACTTTATCATTTATCTTATTCAAAACTATTTCTGAAGATTGAAGATATTTTGGAAAAAAGTAAACAGTAAATATACACATAAGTGGAATGCTACATTTGTTGCTCGTACTAAATTCAAGAAACAATATTTCGATTCTACTCTACCACTAGTGTAATGGCACCCTGCCTTAATAATCGTATAGGCATCTCAGAATACTGGAAAGTCTAAATTTTCCACTAGTAAGTGGTAATATTAGGTTGCAATAATCCGTGATAAATCGCTATCCAAACTTACATTTTTGCTGTGTTTCTTTTTCTTTTAAGAACATTTAAATTATGAATGCTTTCTGGTGATAATTCTATTTTAAATTAACTGAAAAGAAATCTAAGCTAAGTTCTGAAAAATGGCTCTAGTTTAATGTGGGACACGGGTAGGGTTAATCATTGGGCAGTTAAGCCCCATTATTAACCTTAATATCAATAAGATGATGACTGCTTGATAATTTTTCAGTTTGCGGGGCCTTTGCACGTCTTTACGAGTGAAAGGATTATTTTGGGTATAATTATTTTACACTATTATGTTAAGTTACTTATACTAATAATAAGTAAGTTCGATATAATATATAACTTAGAAAATGAAATATATAAATAACACGTTGTGATATTAAAATGTACGATACACAAAAACTTCAAATCTATCAATATATACACACAAGTTAAATTCCTAATATTTGGTATAGCTTTTTTTATATACGTTATGTGGAAAGGGAGCTTTGGAGCAATGGTGAAGTTATTTTCATGTGATTTATAGGTCAAAAAATTTGAGCTGTGAAATCAGACACTAATGCTTCCATTAAGATAGACTGCCTACATTATATCTCCTTGAGGTATGATTATTTTCCAAACCATGCGTGAACGCAAAATATACTTCGTACAACGGGATGTCCTTCAATACGCATCACGTGTTAATATTCGACATTAACAGCGCCAACAATATAATGACCTAACCATACTCCCACTCAAAATGTGGCACAGACCAAATGATTAGTGAGCTGACTATAACTTTTTTCAGTTAATGAGCACTTTCTAAAAATTAAAAAGAAGACAGCGAGAACTAGCTTTTTATTCAATACAGAAGAAAATACAACAGTCTACGCTAATAGTGGTATGTCTTCTTTCGTCCTCCTTAATCAGATGTCAGGATTTGAGTATTGAATATGAAGTCACATTTATCAAGACACGTTTTATCCTCTAATTATAATGTGAGACTTTCGACGTAAAACTAAATTTAATCGAGCTACCTTCAATGCAAATATCCGATAATGGAAACAAAAAAAGAAAATACAAACAGTCTACAAGGGGGGCAGTGGCCTTTTCTCATGTTCACACTAATTAGTGGATAGGTCCCCTTGCTGTTTTTTTTTTCTTTTTTTCTTTTTTAATATGAACTTCAAACTTTTAGCTAGAGCTTAAGTGATCTCTTTCATAAGTGATGGATAAACTTCCACATGGATGTTTTGTTAGAGGTATGGTAGATATGTTTTAGATTCAGTTTCATATTTGATGATTTAAACATATTGTTTTGTGAACGTTATTTGATATAAAAAATATATGGCATTTAATATTCTTTTTCATAGTTATTATTAATTGCTTGATTAATCTGATAAGGTCCTTGATCAAATTTTAAGACTTGATATTATGATGGAGATCATGATAATGAGAGTAAAGTTTCTTATAATTTAATCTAATTTGGACATTAGTAATCAGGTTAGATCAATATTTATGTGATTGTCTTTATGGGATAAAGATTAGTTGATCTCATTAACTAAATCACATAGATAGATTATGCATATGGAGATATGATCATTGAACCGACTCATTGGATAATTCCTAATGGTTAGAATTACCATAAACTGTCAATAGGATATTCTCTTGAAGAATGTGATGTAAGAGTTTCCTTTGACCTGAAATCCTCATAGTAATTGACAAGTTATTTATTGTGCTTTGATACTAGACACCTATGGCCCTACGGCGATAGTTGAAAGGATATTGGGTACGATTAAATACTTGTAGAGTTAGTGATTGATCAAGATGGAATCTGTCAATTCTTGGTAATGAGTTTAAGCTCCAGTTGTCATAATTATAAATGACCAAACTAAGACCTTGGCTAGGGCAATTGAATAAAGAAGA
This sequence comes from Nicotiana obtusifolia, assembly GCA_002018475.1. Classification (NCBI taxonomy): domain Eukaryota; kingdom Viridiplantae; phylum Streptophyta; class Magnoliopsida; order Solanales; family Solanaceae; genus Nicotiana; species Nicotiana obtusifolia. Next base: position 30,934 of record MCJB01051973.1, read on the forward strand.
AAAGAGTTTCTTAAGTCATTCAATGGTTGATTATATTTGACATGAACACATAGTTGGTCGCCTATTAGGATTTGACAGTTGAACCATATCCTAGGGTGATTCAGAGCTATAAGGGCAGAAGGAAATACTACTTTATTCTTCTACGGATTCTTTAGAGTAAATTGTAAATTTCATGCTATCTGGTCGTTAAGGAGTGTTGCTAGACACCACCCTTGATTAGTTATTGATGTGGTCAATTTACTACCGGTTTAGTATTGAACCTATGGGGTCTCATACTAACGAGTATTCTGATATTTGTTAAGGATTAATTAACTTATTATTTGACAATTGAATTAAAGAATTTAATTAGTCAAATAAATAAAGTTATTAGTCCAAATGAAATATTATTATATTCTTTGCTAGCACAGAGAATGTAATTAATATTGTGAACAAATTAAACCTTTCTATTTGAAATAAAAAATTAAAATTATATATCTTGGTTGAAATATATATGTGATATATATAATTAATATTATGTGATATAAGAGATGTATGTAAAATCTAATATTCATAAAGAGTTATGAATTCCAATTGAAATTGGATCGATAGAAAGTCCATAAGGACATTACGTGAAAGCCAACGTTGCGGTATCTTCCCATTTATAATGGGATTGTAAATTTTTTTCTTAATTATTCCATGAAGATTAATTTTGGAATTAAATTTTATACTAAGTAAATCATCACCTAAATCAAATAGGAAAAGGGTTATAGGTGATGCTATATAAAGGGTGATGGAGAAAATTTGTCACATTATTTTTCGAGAAGAAAATCACTTTCGTAAAGGTGAGAGTTCAATACAAAGACAAGAGAAAAAAATACAATTACAAGAAAAGTGTTCTTGTTCTTGTATCTTTGAGTTGAGATTTTTGAGAAAAATTTTAACACAATATTTCGTTCAATTTGTTCGCTGGTTTAATTGATCAAAGGGTTGATAGCAAGGATCGGTCTCGGTGTGGATACGCATAGAGTCTTCGTACTACCGAATAATTTTGAAACGAGACTCTCTTCACCAAGTACGTCTTAGATTCGATCTTTGACATGTAAATAAATTTTAAACATGAAAAGTTCTGCCTAGGATTGTTATTGTCTTCCGTTGCGTGTTACGAACATCTATATGCAATCCAACAGTGGTATTAGAGCCATAGTTTCTCGTGTCTAAAATTTATTTACGAAATATTTTAAGATTATATTTGAAGAGTTCAAACTATAATACTTGTGTCTTGTGCAATAGTTTAATTGTTTGAATGCATATGGATTGATATTATTTTATTGTGAGAAATATATATATATATATATATATATCGTTTATTTATCTCTTGTCTATCTATCTTTTGTCTATCTATCATTGATTCTCAAGTCAAAAGACTTCGTTTTTGGGTTCCCCGAAGCCCCGAATGGAATGGACAAAATGAACGCGGAGCCCGTTCCGAATGCGAAGAAATTGAGGTTTGATACCATTTGTGTTCAAAATAGGATACCTCCTAGGTCATTTCTTTTCTCCCCTTCTGCTGTTATAGCTTCAACTTCTTTCTAATAGCTGCTTGCTTGGCTTCAAAGCCTTACCATCCCTTTGCCGCCTCCACAGAAAGATTGGTCACTTTTTTTTTTNTATATATATATATATATATATATATATATATATATATATATATATATATATATATATAAGATAGTTCATAACTTAAATTTGAAACTTTGTATTAGATACTACGGTAATCTATAATAGGTTATCGGATTCTACTATTATTTTAATTGTTAGTTCATTAGATATTAACTAATAATAATATTCTGGCATGAATTTTTTTTGGTGATATATGTGATATATAAGATAAACATGTTAGAAGAATGTTGAATTTCGTTTTTATGTCCCGTGCTTGTTCATTACATAATTTTGAATTATTTATTACATGTGATGTAAATTGATTTAGGACTAAGCATGTAGACAACTTGAACTAAATTCACATGTTATAAAAGATTTAATCTCATGATATTAAAACTTATTTTAGTAACAATTCCCTCTTACTAAAATTTGAGTTCTTAAATAATAAAATATTAGATATTTTATTGTAAAGCTATCCATCAAAATAAATAATTTTATTTATTTCTTGTTTATAAGGAGCGCTCAGACAACCAGGAGACTTGTAGTTCGAGAATATGTTAAAATTATTTATTGCATTAGATGCATGGATTGAAAGAATTATTTAATTTTACACTAGACGCCGGGACTACCCAGGGAGTATAAAATTTAATAAGTTCTTTGCTTTCATGATGGTTGAACTCAACTATGCCAATAGGATCGACCTGACTACCAGGGACTATTTGACATAGAGCTATTTAAGGAAATTGTATGGGGATACAATTGGTAAGAGTACCTACCTTTAAAATATATGTGAGAAATGACTTGACTTCCAAGGGGTTCATACATATTGTTAAAGGATTCCTTTACTCCACTAACAGAAATAAAGGTTTTTTAAACTATAATGAGGGTAAATAGTTTAAAATAATTAGTGAAAATATCATTTAAATAAAAGTCCATGTCTTTATGATATATGTAAATATGTTCTTATATTATTGTCTTTTCTTTTCTAATTTTAGATTTCTCAATATGTCTGTAATATCACTGCGTGGAATACTTGAGACTAACAAGTTGGTAGGACCAAACTTTGATGATTGGTACAGAAATTTGAGAATTGTTCTCATGCATGAAAAGCTTATTGATGTGATCGATAAGCCTTCCAAGGAAGTCCCAGATGAGGATGATGATGATGCCACCAAAATTTATCAAAAATACTTGGAAGAATGTCTTACTACCAAATGCATCATTCTCACTTCTATGGGTGCTAAACTACAGAGGAAACATCAGGATATGGATCCAACTGCAATCATTAAACATCTTAAAAAGATGTTTGGTACACAAAGCAGTACAACTAGATACTAGCTATCTAAGGCTTTATTAGGATCCAAATTGACTGGAAACTCTCCAGTTGGACCCTATGTCAATCATTTGATTGATTTTATTGAAGAACTTGAGAAGTTGGGGTTCAAACTGGGTAAAGAAATTTCTCAAGATTTGATCTTGCAGTCACTATTAGAATCCTTTTCACAATTTGTTATTAATTTCAATATGCATAAAATGGATTGTGATCTTCATGAGATGCTTAACATGCTGATTGATTATGAGAATCAACTTGCATATGAGAAGAAGAAAGGAACTGTCATGTTGGTTAGAAACTCTTCTAATAAGAAGGGTAAGGGTAAAAGTAAACCTAAAAAGAAGCCTATTGTGCCTAAGGGTGGTGTGACCAAACCTTAAGGCAAAGAAGGCAGAGCTAACCAATCTGATGCTAAATGTTTCCATTGTAAGAAAATAGGACATTGAAGGAGAAACTGCAAGGAATATCTTGCAACTCTAAAGGACAATAAACAAGGTAAGACTGTAATGAAAAGTGTTTTCAAGGTTTTTTTAACTACTACTAATTCTTCATCGTGGATATTAGATACTGGCAGTGGTTATAACATCTGCAATATGTTGCAAGGGTTCCGGATAAGTAGAAGGTTGAAGAAAGGAGAAGTTAATCTACAAGTAGGAAATGGTGCAAAAGTTACGGCCGTAGCTGTAGGATCAATTTCTTTAATAATACCTACGGGAAAAGTACTTATGTTGGATGATTGCTATTACATTCCTAAATTTGTTTCAAACATAATTCCAGCTTCTATATTAGACAAACGTGATTTTCGCATTATTATAGGCAATGGTATTGCTCTATTTATTATGGTGATAATTTATATGTGAATGGCTTTCTCCAACATAATGTTTATGTCTTACCTAATATGAATGCCAATTCGATTATGCATGTTTCAAGTCTTAAGAAGAAAAAAGATGATCAAATAAATCATAAATACCTTTGGCATTGTAGGCTTGGTCATATTGGAGAGAAAAGAATTAACAAGTTGTACAAGGAAGGGTACCTTGACAAGTATGATGTTGAATCATATCCAACTTGTGAATCTTGTCTCAAAGGAAAAATGACCAAATCTCTATTTACTGGAAGTGGACAAAGAGCTTCTGAATTATTGGGACTAATTCATACAGATGTTTGTGGGTCCATAAAAATTCAAGCTAGAGGTGGATATTCTTATTTCATCACCTTCACTGATGATATGTCAAGATGTGGATTTGTGTATCTTATGAAACACAAATCTGAATCTTTTGAAATATTCAAAAGGTTTCGTAGTGAAGTTGAGAAACAAACTGGTAAAAGTATCAAAATACTAAGGTCTGATAGAGGTGGAGAATATCTTAGTGAATGTTTTAGTAGGTATCTCAAAGAGAATGTGATTCTCTCACAGTGGACACCTCTAGTAACACCACAACACAATGGTGTGTCTGAAAGGAGAAATCAAACCTTATTTAGATATGGTGAGATCTATGATGGGGTTCACTGATCTTCCAATAAATTTATGGGGATATGTTCTAGAAGCAGCAACATACTTACTTAATAAAGTTCTCACTAAGTCAGTCTCTATAACACCATATGAGATATGAAAAGGATATAAGCCTAACCTTAAACATATTAAAGTTTAGGGATGTCCAGCTTATGTTAAGAGATTGCAGTATGATAAACTTGACTCAAGATATGATAAGTATAGGTTCATTAGGTATACCAAAAAAATAATGGGATATTATTTCTATCACCCTTCTGACCATAAAGTGTTTGTGGCTAAAGGAGCAAACTTTTTGGAAAGGGAATTTCTTTTGAAAGGAAATTGTAGTGGAGAAATAGAACATGATGAAGTTCAAGAAACTATTGAATCAACACAAAATCAAGATCACGAGACACAAGTTGAAGAACCTTTACTGGATGTTTTGAAGTTGACAAGGACGTTGCCATCTTCAACGGTTAAAGGTCAAGAACAGGTTAATAAACCAGCTCCAAACCAAATTGAACAACAACCAAATCCAGCACAAGGTGAATAAGTTGTACAAATGCCCCTTAAAAGGTCTACACGGGAACATCATGTACCAACTAGATTAAATCTAATGGTACAAGATGATATATCAAATGAGGTTGATCATAATGATGATGACCCTAAGACCTATGAAGAGGCTATACAAAGTACTGATAATGAGAAATGGCAAAAGGCCATGAAATCCGAAATGGAATCCATGAAGGAAAATAAAGTATGAACTTTAGTTGAACCTTCAAAAGATATAAAACCTATAGGTTGTAAATGAGTTTTTAAGAAAAAGATTGGAGCAGACGGAAAAGTAGAGACCTACAAAGCTCTTCTTGTTGCCAAGGGATATCGTCAGAAAGAAGGAATCGACTATAATGAGACTTTCTCTCCCGTGGCAATGCTCAAATCAATTCGTATTTTGTTTGCTATATCAACATTCTATGATTATGAAATATGGCAAATGAATGTGAAAACAGCTTTTCTTTATGGTGAGCTAAAAGAGGATGTGCACATGACACAACCTGAAGGTTTCACATCTTTGTCTGATAACAATAAAATATGCAAGCTACAAAGATCCATTTATGGACTAAAGCAAGCTTCTTGAAGTTGGAATATTCGCTTTACCAAGACAATTAAAATTTCAATTTTGTTAGATGCGAAGAAGAGCCTTGTGTGTACAAAAAGGTTAGTGGGAGCATAATTATATTCTTAATACTGTATGTTGATATATTGCTCATAGGAAATGACATATCGGCATTGCAAAGTACCAAGATTTAGCTATCTGAACAGTTCATAAAGAAGAGCCTTGTGTGTACAAAAAGGTTAGTGGGAGCATAATTATATACTTAGTACTGTATGTTGATGATATATTACTCATAGGGAATGACATATCGGCATTGCAAAGTACCAAGATTTGGCTAGCTGAACAGTTCTCCATGAAAGACTTGGGAGAAGCAGCTTATATATTAGGAATAAATATCTATAGAGATAGATCGAGGAAGCTGCTTGGACTTTCCCAGTCCTTGTACATTAATACCGTTTTGAAAAGGTATAACATAGATAATTCCAACAGAGGCTATCTACAGATAGGCACTGAATTACTCTTAGTAGGGAGGATTGTCCTAAAACACCTGAAGAGAGAGAATGCATGAGTAGGATCCCATACGCTATGCAGTGGGAGCTATCATGTATACCATGACATGTACACGTCCTAATATGGCTTATGCACTAGGAGTGACTAGCCGATATCAGGCACATCCTGGTGAGAAACATTAGAAGGTGGTGAAGACCATTCTTAAGTAATTAAGAAGGACTAAAGACCAATTCCTCATTTATGGAGATTCTGTGTTGAAACTTGAAGGTTATATTGATGCAAGTTTCTCTTCAGATAGAGATGATAGAAAATCTAATTATGGTTATGTATTCACCTTAAATGGTGGTGCAGTGAGTTGGAAAAGTTCCAAACAAGCTACAGTAGCTGTTCAGTGACTGAAGCGGAATATATAGCAGCTAGTGAAGCTACTAAGGAAGCTGTATGGATGAAAAGGTTCTTAACTGGACTTGGTTCAATAGAAGACGCAGTTCCATTGTTGTGTGACAACACTGGAGCCATTGCTCAAGCAAAAGAACCAAGATCACACCAAAAATCTAAACACGTTCTGCGAAGGTATCACTTGATAAGAGAGATTATTGAACGTGGAGACGTCGAGATTCAAAAGGTTGATGGAAAGGAAAATGCTGCAGACCCATTCACTAAAGCTCTTGGCGCAAAGGATTTTGACAAGAACAAGTGAAAATTGGGGATGAAGTACAAGAACGATTGACTCTAGTGCAAGTGGGAGATTGTTAGGGATATAGTGGATAATGCCCTAGATCTAGTCTCATATTTGATAATTTGAATATATTTTTTTGTGAACATTATTTGATATAAAAATATATGGCATTTGATATTCTTTTTAATAGTTATTATTAATTGCTTGATTAATCTGATAAGGTCCTTGATTAAATTTTGAGACTTGATATCATGATGGAGATCATAATAATGAGAATAAAGTTTCTTATAATTTAATCTAAATCTGTTCTTGATCGTAGGATTATTAATTTGGACATTAGTAATCCGGTTAGATCAATATTTATGTGATTGTCTTTATAGCATAAAGATTAATTGATCTCATTAAATAAATCACATAGATAGATGATGCATATAGAGATATGATCATTGAACCGACTCATTGGATAATTCCTAATGGTTAGAATTACCATAAACTGTCAATAGGATATTCTCTTGAAGAATATGATGTAAGAGTTTCATTTGACTTGAGATCGCCATAGTAATTGAAAAGTTATTTATTGTTCTTTGATACTAGACACCTATGGCCCTAGGGCGATAGTTGAAAGGATATTGGGTGCGATTAAATACTTTTAGTATTAGTGATTGATCAAGATGGAATCTGTCAACTCTTTGTAATGAGTTTAAGTTCCATGTTGCCAAACTAAGACCTCGGCTAGCGCAATTGAATGAAAGAAGAAAAGAGTTTCTTAGGTCATTCAATGGTTGATTATATTTGACATGAACATATAGTTGGTTGCCTATTAGGATTTGACAGTTGAACCATATCCTAGGGTGATTCAGAGCTATAAGGGCAGAAGGAAATACTACTTTGTTCTTCTACGGGTTCTTTAGAGTAAATTGTAAACTTCATGCTATCTGGTCGTTAAGGAGTGCTGCTAGACACCACCCTTGATTAGTTATTGATGTGGTCAATTTACTACCGGTTTAGTATTGAACCTATGGGGTCTCATACTAACGAGTATTCTGATATTTGTTAAGGATTAATTAACTTATTATTTGACAATTGAATTAAAGAATTTAATTAGTCAAATAAATAAAGTTATTAGTCCAAATAAAATATTATTATATTCTTTGCTAGCACAGAGAATGTAATTAATATTGTGAACAAATTAAACTTTTCTATTTGAAGTAGAAAATTAAAATTATATCTCTTGGTTGAAATATACATCTGATATATATAATTAATATTATTTTATATAAGAGATGTACATAAAATATACTATTCATAAAGAGTTATGAATTCCAATTGAATTTGGATTGATAGAAAGTCCACAAGGACATTACGTGAAAGCCAACGTTGCGGCATCTTCCCATTTATAATGGGATTGTAAATTTTTCCTTTATTATTCCACAAAGTTTACTTTTGGAGTTAAACTTTTACCGTAAGTAAATCATCATCTCAATCAAATAGGAAAAGGGTTATAGGTGCTATATAAAGGGTGATGGAGAAAATTTACCGCATTATTATTTCTCGAGAAGAAAATCACTTTTGTAAAGGTGAGAGTGCAATACAAAGCAAAGAGAAAAAAATACAATTACAAGAAAAGTGTTCTTGTTCTTGTATCTTCGAGTTGAGATTTTTGAGAAAAATTTTAACACAATATTTCGTTCAATTTGTTCACGGGTTTCATTGATCAAAGAGTTGATAGCAAGGATCGGTCTCGGTGTGGATACGCATAAAGTTTTTGCACAATCGAAATTTTTTTGAAACGAGACTCTCTTCACCAGGTACGTCATAGATTCGATCTTTAACATGTAAATAAATTTTAAACATAAAAAATTCTGCCTAAAATTGTTATTGACTTTCGCTGCGTATTACAAACATCTATATGCAATCCAACATGTTGCACTATTCTATCACTCACTCCAAGAGTCAGACAATAGAAAGGGTATTTTTGGTGGGATAGCTTTTTAAAGTTGAAATCTATTATATGGTACCGGAAGTTTATAAAAGTCGACTTATTGTAATGTCAATTTGAAATGTATCCCAATAAAATAAGTCCCGACTATTTGTGAAATGAGAGATCACTTCAAGTTAACACATATTTCACGTTTTAAGAAGTGATAAGTGATAAGTAAACGGCAGGTTAAAGACGAAAGTAAAGGTTCATGGTCTAGACGAAATATTGATAGTTAATAGATAGCTAGTTTGAGCTTTGTGGACACATATGATGAAGCAAGTTTGATTTGGAAGAGAATATTTTAGTTATTGAGTAAGATGAGGCTAGTAGAGCCAACTTTATTGTTATTCATGATATGACATGTGTTGGAAGTGTGAATAACGTCCCATATCGGATGCTGAAAAGATTGGAAACCCACATAAAAAATTAGGGATACTCTTAATATATAGAATGAGACGTTTTGGGAAAAAGTTGAGTAGGCTCTGTCCAAAATGGGCAATATCATATTATGCATGTTAAGAGTATTTTTAAACTGGTTGTGCGTAACAAATGGTATTAGAGCCTATGGTTAAGCGGGATGAGTATGACGATGACAGAATGATGGTGTGTGGCTCGATTTACTTCCTTTTACAAGCTTAAAGATAGACACAAGCAAGAAGTTGCTAGTTGCAGGCTTCAGCTACATTAGTACTCTGAAAATGTGAATGATACAAATAGTAAATCTCGAAAATCGACCCATGAACCGTGGTAATAGGCCACGTTAGTTGCATAAATGCTCTGATGATGTGTATGGTGCACATAGTAAATCTCGAAAATTCGACCTATGGATTGTTGTAATAGGCCACATGAAATTTAGGATTGTCGGGTGTACGAACAAAGTTTCATATTAGTAATTGAAAAATTAGAAAGTACACATAAGGTGTAGGAATACTCTTTGATACAAATCAAATCAAGAACATGGAATTGGAACAACGAGAAATAAAAAGGTTATGTGATTAGTTTAAAATAGTCGATATAACAAGGATTTAGTTAGTTTAAAATAGTCGATATAACAAGGATTTACCTATGAATTAGCTAAAACCCTTATAAATGCCTATCGCAAAACTAATCAAGGATGGCCAACGATCAATGGATTAAGGTAAATATAGAATGTCATTTGAATACCCATCTAGAAATCAAAGTAACTAGAATAATTAGACTAATATTCAAATACAAATCTATAACAAAAAAATCGGGTAAGGTTGCGTATAATAAACTCTTATGTTTGACTTTTTTCTGAACCCCACACATAACGAGAGCTTAGTGCATCAGGACTGCTTTTTTTATTCAAATACAAATCTAATACAAAGAGAGAGAAAGTGAGCTCATACAAGAATTACATAGCCACAGAGTAATTAATGAGGTTGCTAAAAAGAATCTAATATAATCCCAAAAGTAGCAAGCCAACTATAAAAACATAAAATTAAAGCTGAAAGGCATAGCTCACGCGAGCAATAATTCTTCATTCATCAAGTCTCAACCTACCAAATGAGAAAAGTGTGTATTTTTCTTAGGGATTAGGATAAGCTTAATGTAAAGCCCCGTAAAATATAAGGTTTTAAGACTTTAAAGTGTTGCAACAACGATTAAAAATGATATTTTGCGTGCCAAATAAGGACAAGGACCAGTAAATATCACTTGAACATAATAATTTGAACATAATAATAAGTTTAGAAAAAGTATTGATAGTAATTAAGGTCTAAAGAGAGCTTTAGGGCAAAACCAAATTTAAAACTACGCAAAAGACTAACATTTCAAATGAGCTCACACAAAAAATCTAACTTCAAATGAGAACATCTCCCTGCCTATAAAGAGTTATATTGTGAATTACTATCGAATTAAAGTTATTTAAGTATAGTTTCTAACACTTTGCCATTCCAATATAAGGAGTTGTTACTTTTTTACTGAAAAGTATCAAAGTAGTCATTTGGCCCCGAGCCAACTGTGGCCAACTATTCAAACTATGGCGGCCAACCTGGACCAAGACTAGTGAGGGGTTAGAAAAGGGCCTGAAGCTTCAGGCCAACTATTGCAACAGTCGCCAACCGTGGCAACGGTTGCCTCCTGGCCTACATAAGCAAGGTAATAAAGAATGAAAAATAAAAAGAACTTTCGGCAAAGTCTTGGTTCTAGAGAGGAGGAGGATCATTTCCCTCGTAAATACACTTTAAGACAAGTGTTTATGATGCATTTTTCATTATCTAATACCATTTAATGCTAGATCTGACACCTTTTATAGATCAAATTTCATAGGAACTCTTTTCAATCTTCAAGATTCTCTACAAGAGTCCAAGCTAAGGTTTAAACACTAAAGGTAAAATTTCCGTCCCATTCTCAAATACAAGTATAAGATAGACATTGCAGTGTATAATGAGTTGAGAATCACCATTTGAATGAGAAGATATACTAGTTCTTGAATGGGTCTTATGAACTAGAGTTTGGAATGAATAGAACTGGGTAGAGACAAATGGTAAAAGTAGATAATTAATGTCTAGCACCTATTATATTGTGTAGATTAAATTCTCGCTAAAGTGGTTGGAACACAAGGAGCTAGGCTAGCTTCGGAACACTCAAGGTATGTTGAGATGTACCATTCCATAGAATTATTTATCAAAAATTACATGTCTTCTAGATGTAGCTGTATGACTAAATGATTAATAAATTATTAGTGTATAACTATGGGTAATAAATTATTACGCACTATCCATATTTTCCTCAAATAATAAGGTTTCAAATGCTATGTCTTACGAGATTATGAATATTTTAAGGCTTAAATAAAAATGATTACAACGTTAAACCTTTCCACAGAACTTGAATGAGAGTTTATGGACTTTGATGTAAACTAAAAGTCCGCAAAAATGTATAGAGAACCTGGTTGTCTATCAATTCCCACAAAAACACACACAATGGTAAATAAATAATACATCTGTATTTTACGTAAAAAAAATTCCCAGCTCACGGGATTAAAAACCACGACCTACACTAGTAAGATATCAACTTTACTAACCGAGTAACTTTAGATTACAACCTATTGTAACCTAGGAATTAAACTCTTAATCTCTCACCTACTTGCACAACTCCATTACAAGCCTCTTTGCAATAACTCTACTACAATGCTCACCACTTTGACTAACTCTAGTCAAACAAGATATCCTACTCGATGCTTCTAAATAAGTTGAGTAGGAATTACAAGTGAATAACATTAACAACGATACAACAATACTAAGGACACACGATGAACTCAGTGCTGGGATCTTGTCCTTTGTTCTGTCGCTACTTTGTTCTTCAAGCCTTGGAGTAAATGAAGGCGGTTGTACACTTGAGAGAAAATAATATTTTACAATTTGCAAGTGTGTGTAATCCCTTATCGCATGTTGGTAATATATCAGTGAGGTCACTAGAATGATGCAAGCAAGTATCCAATACACAACATGCTTCAACAGTGATTGCTGCACTGTTGCATCTATAGTGCAGCAGCTTTAAAAGCTGTAAAAAGTTGACTTGTACTGTGACAGTCATTTGTTCTCTCTGCTGTTCTCTTGACTGATTATTATTGGAACTTGTGCCAGACATGTGACTTATTATTCCGAGCATAGAGAAGCTTTATATCAAATTTCCTATCTGATTCTCATATGAAGTTTGTTAAATCATCAAAACACAAAGTAACATAACTTATCATACTTTCTAACAATAAAGGCAAATGAATGTGCAAGTGGTATGAGAATGATATATGGTTAATGATCCAAAGCTTAATGTTTATTGAAAAGGGCCAAAGCTGTCAAATGAAATAAAATATTTTGAAAGTCTCGTTAGATAACTAAGGAGGTATTTGCAAAATGGCCAAGTATCCTAAGCTACACGCGTCAGTGTAGGACTACGGTGACACCATTGGTTTAGGCAACATGTAATCTTCCTTGGTTGGGACTTGGGATTAATGACATGCTAGCAAATGAATGCCCAACCACACGGCATTACGGTAAGATAGTTTAGCATATCGTTTCGAGATTGGACTCCATATTGTACGCATGGTGGTTTAATGAATATGTTGCGATGACTAATGGACCTCCCACAAGACATTTCAAATTTATTTAAAGCTCTAATGTTCTAATGTTTTGTAAACTATAATTGGTATTGTTTTGAATCGCATATTATCTATTCATGCTTTCCTTAAATGTCTTGCCCAATTCTTTATGATGGAGTCGGCGGTATATATGAATATTTATTGTTATGTACTCATGTTCCTTTGTTCTGCGATGTTGTAGCTCTTTCGTAGTTGTAGATACTCCAGATGGCATGGACCCTTGCTAGGTACCTCCTAGTCTTTTGGTGAGTCTCATTTTATATTCGGGGCATTCTTTTGCTATAAAAACATTAATATTCTTTTAGGTATAGTCGGGATTTTGTCATCGATATTTCTATTATTCACATTATCATAGAAGCTCCATAGATATAGTTGATTTAGATATGTAGTTTTGTCATTCTCATTGAGGTCTTAATGGCATGTTTGAACAACTACTTGTTATTTATAGGTTTTACATGATTATGGAAAGAAAATGTTTTACGAAAAGATTTATGTTTTCTCAACCATGCGTGAGTTACTGTAATCAAGTCACAACATGTTGATTCGCTTCATCAAAGTTAAGACATCGAGTATTTTGCCCTCCTAAGTGGGGGTGTAAGGGTGGCTATTGGTCCGGTTCTAACCGGACCGGACCGGTTTGGGACCGGAAACCGGCCCGGATCGATCCGGACCAGTTAGAACCGGACCAAAGAACGTGTGGGGGCTTGGGGTCCGATGGCGACACGGTCCTACGCATTTCGACCGGACGGACCGGTATATTTTTGGTCCGGAACCGGACCGGACCGGCTCGGACCGGACCGGTTCGCAGAGCAGCCTTCCTTCTTTAATTTATAGCCGTTGCCAACGGCTCTATTGATGAAATAGCTATTGGGCAACGGCCAAAAACGGCTATTTTCAGCCCATAACCCTCCATAACCCCCCCCCCCCAAAACTATTTTTTCTTATAAATACCCCATTATTTCATCATATTATTCACAAAAATCATCAAACTCTCTCTAATTCTCTCAAAATCATCTACAATATTGCTATTTTGTTACATTGGCTACTTGTGTAAATCTAAATTCCACAATTTTGGTTATTATTTATCAAGTTTTACTTGGAGTTGCTAACTTGCTATCAATTGAAGCTTCAAGTTTCAACTTCATCTCAATTATACGGCTATATTGGTTGGTCGTTCCTATCTCTACTCTTTAATTATATTTTTGTGATATATTTATTTTATTCGTTGGGGGGCGGGCACGTGGTCGTTCGGGAAATAAGGGTAAAGGAATTATTGGTAGTTCTAGTCAACACGTAGAGGAAAATCAATATTATCATGATTTTAGCTCCTTTAATCCTCTTGATTCACAAAATGTAGAAGCGGAATTTAATTATGAAACTGGGGTTAATTTAGAAGAACAAAGTGAATTTGATGCTAGTCCACCTGAAGTTCAGTCCGACTTGCCTCCTCCCGTACCTCCCACTAGAGCCCCGGTTCAACGTAAGGATAGATCTGAGGTTTGGGAATTTGTACAGAAGAACAAAGAAAATCAGACGGCCGTTTGTGGTCTTTGTGGACATGTGTGGATATTTAGAACTGGGGGTAATGAAGGTGGGACGGGTAAAATTAGAACTCACTTATTAAAGAAACATCCCAAGGAATGGTCAAAGCGGGCGGGGGGTATTTATCTTGGAACCGAG
>MCJB01051974.1:0-34873 GCA_002018475.1 Nicotiana obtusifolia
AAAAGATATATGTTCAATATGTATTCCAAATGCTCTTGTCATGTTATTTTACTATTTGAGAATGTGTTCAACGTATGGGTTGCGTATCTAAATGTTATGACTTCAAGTCGTGTTTCCAATGAAAGCTATTATGCAAAATTATTTAGAAATCTCAATGTGCTTAAGACTATTATTTGCTCATATGTGTATTCAAAATCTTGAATAAAAATGCTTTGTTGCTGATGATCCATGATGACCTTTGAAAGTGAAAGAGGTGAGCATGAAATATAAAATACGGCCAACGTGCCAAGAATGATATTACATTTGGGCCACTAGTGCCAATGAAACTGAGAAATGTGTAAAAGATGTTGAAATGAGTTGTAAATCCTTTAAATAATAAACACTTTGGGAGTATCGTTAGTCACCGAGGAAGGGTAGGTTGAAAAATCGTAACCGTGAAACTACACGTGGCAGTGTAGGGGTGAATTGTGATTATTCCCCTCATTTGGGATGAGATTGATGTGATGAAAATATTCTGCTTTATTGGGATGAGGTGATTTCTAGATAAGGGTGATGTCGATCCACACGGCATTCTGGTGGGATGACCTAGCCGGTGCGGTCGTGATCGGATGCCATGCCGCACACATGGTGATAATGGTGCTTAAATTTGTGATTGAGACAATGATTGAAATCGTGATAGTGATTGTGATTGTGGCTGATGTCTTTGGGTGAGACGACCTAGCTGATTGGGGTGTGATCGGACTCCGTGCTGATATCACGGTGGTATAGTCGGTGCTAAGATCTCCCAACCTAAAATAATAGAAATTTACTTGAAAACTACTCTTGGTCCTAACTTGATGTTTTAGTATTATTTAAGTCTTCCATTGATTTTATGACTGTTCTTCCTTGTATTGTTACCTGTTCTAATGAAAGGGTGTTTAGTCATATATACTAGTACTTTTCCATATGTACTAACGTCCCTTTTTTCTGTGGGCGCTGCATCTTTAATGGATACAGGTGGTTCCACAGTAGGCGGCGTTGATCAGTGATAGTGGTACACCCTCTTCCCAGCTGACTTGGTGAGCCCCACTTTATTTCGGGGTCGTGTATCTTTTATCTCATGTGTATTATGTTTTGATGTATAGCCGGGGCCTTGCTGCCGGCACTATCATAGTACTCTTTTGTATCCATTAAAGGCTCCGTAGACATAGTGTGGGTTGTATGTTGGTGATGGAAAGGTCAAACTAGTAATGTTGTATTTGTACCACTTGTTCCACGCTAAACTATGGAAGTGTATGTATTTTGAAACTTATAAATGTGTAATTAATGATAAGGAATTGGTGTTGTTCATATGATCCTTCTCGTTGTCTAATTAATGAAATAGATCTCCTCTTTATTCATGAGTGAGTTCGGGTAGAAGGTATATTACAAGCTTGCTCGGCCGGGTTATCTCGGTTGAGCGCCGGTTGCGCTCCCTGAGGTCGGGGCGTGACAATCAAGCACCCCATAGTCCTTTTCACATCTCAAGAAAACTCTTTTCATCCTATATAAGCCATCTAAACACATCCCACAGTCACTGAGCCGCTAGTCCCACTCCTAGGGGCACTACCGGATATATAAGTCCAGAAGCACACTCACAAAACTCAAATCACCGTGCCCAAGCTACAGTCAAAACCCGGCCTCAAGTCCTCCAGAATGGCCCAAAATCACAACACCGAGCACACATCTCGCACCTCATTCATAGAATCACAAGCCGTCGATGCACAGCTAATACCGACTGCTCAACACAACACATGAGTGAGTGGAAGGAATTCAAAGAGGTATGCTTCAAGCTGAATCAATGCCGCACGATAAGGATAGAAAAATGGAAAGTTTATACGAAATGCCCTGTAGCCTCTTGAGATTGGTATGGACGTTGTCATACTGATCCGCAAGACGCTACTAGACATTTGCTCTTGACTCGCAAAACCTATGAACCTAAAGCCTTGATACCAACTTGTAACGACCCAAAATCCACTAGTCGTGATGGCACCTAAACTAACTTGCTATGTAAGCCAATTAACAGTCACCATATTCCAAATGAGATTAATGAGAAATAAATGATGAAATAACTGAATTTATACAACAACCTAATGACTGGTAGTACAAGTCATGAGCCACTAAGACATAGATTTACATACTAAAATGAAACAATTACAACATCCGTTTCGAATGTACATGAAGAGAGCTTGAATCTAAAGCTACCAAGGACAAGTGATAGCCATAACTGGAACGCGGATACATCTTTAAGGTCAGCTCTCGCCATGCATATCAACAGTTGTTCTAAGATCTGCATGCAAGGTGCAGAAATGTAGTATGATACAACCGACCCCATGTACTCAATAAGTATCCTAACTAACCTCGGCGATGTAAAAGGAGCAAGAACTATAAATGATACTCACCAACACCTGTATAGTTCATAATTTCTAAAGGTTTAGAACAGATATGTGATCAAATCAGGAAAATCTCAAGTAAAAACCACTTTGATGCTCACAATTCTTTATTTTAAAGTGTTATACTCAGTCAGCAATCCAGCATATAAAGAGGATATGCAAGTAAATCAGGTAAACAGTCAAGGAGATTGCAAGTAAAGATGAATTCGTTGCGGCGCGCAACCCGATCCAATAACCATAAGCCAATAAGGCCTATTGCGGCGTGCAACTCCTTGCAGTAATAGTAACTAGCTCTCGTAGATATCACATCAACCAGAACTCGTCAGTCTCTCACAATCTGCGTGTACAACATCAAGAGAGAAACATGAGGGGGTGACCCTAAGGGGATGGATCCTTATCCACACGCACGCACGACCAATTCAACGTGCTAGCAGCCCGGTGTGGTCATAGACTCAATTCTGTAATCCGTTCAGTGTGGTCACAGGCTTAATATGATGGATCCGGCCCGCGTGGTTACATGCGATATCATAATCCGCCCGGCGTGGTCACAGGCATATAACCGCAATTCGCGCGGCGTGGTCACATGCATATCAACACAATCCGCCAGGCATAACAAGTATATCAACACAATCTGCCCGGCATGGTCAAAGGCGTATCAACACAATCCGCCAGATGTGGTCACATGCATAACAACACAATCAGTTCGGCGTGGTCTCAGGCATACTAATAAAGTCCGCCCGGCATGGTCCCAGGCATAAAAATACAATCCACCTGACGTGGTCACAAGCATAACAACACAATCCAACCCAGCGTGGTCAGAGGCATCCAGTCCAAATCATATCACATAGAAGCAAATATACAAGAACACATATATATGATGAATAATTATCAGATTTCATGCTTCAAGACTGGTATAATAACATGCTAATATGTAGGCATGTGCAAAGTGTGCTCCAATATCTCAAATCGACAATTTTATCACATAAATAGCAATTACCAAGTTTATTTAGGGAATTAGCCTCTTTGTTATCTCAAATATGGCTCAAATAGTTCATAACAATTATACAAATATGAGAAACATTATAGCTTAAAGCTTAACAGTCAACTCTAGGCATATCATAGCTAAGCACTACTCCGATCATGGATAAATACCTAGGTGCGAGCACATTGGCTCAACCTCACACATATATGCACCCATAGTGCATAGTTATCATATATAATTTCGGAAACTAGTGCCTCAACCAAGTTTAGATATGATACTTACCTCAAACAAGCCAAAACAAATACTGAGCATGCCAAATGACCCTCTAGAAATGCCATCGCGCACGTATTAACCTCTGAACGGCTCGAAACTAGCCAAAAGAAAATCAAAAACATCAAATAATGGCATTGGAGACATACCCAATCGATAAAGGTTGATGTTTAATCAATTACTTAAAGTCAACCAAAAACTCAAACCCAGGCCAGCACCTTGAAACCCGACAAAACTCACAAAATTCGAAAGCCTATTCAATTACGAGTCCAACCATACTAATTTCACTCAAATCCGACTATGAATCGATGTTCAAAACTCAAAAATTCACTTTAGGAAAGTTTAGATAAAACCCCCAATTTCTCTTTAAAATTCTTAATCAAAATGCCAAAATCGAAGATAGCTTCATGAGATTTAATCAAAACCGAGGAGAAAACACTTACCCCAATCCATGTGGTTAAAATGGCCTCCAAAATCTCCCAAATCCGAGCTCCATAGCTCAAAATATGATAAAATGACCAAGACCTTCGAAATATAGTACTTTATACACCGCTTTAGAGGTACCCTTTACGATCGCGGTCACCAACCTCGTGATCGCAGTTCCAAAATTTTCCAGCACAGTTTTTACCTTATGCGATCGCAGCCATTTTCCCGCGATCGCGAGGAACAAATTTCCATTAACCTTTCCCAAACTCTTCTCAGACAGCCTGTAGTTTATCAGTTATAACTTTTTGTACATAACTCCAAATGGTAAAAAGTTTGACTTTCTGAAAACTAGAAACAAAGGGCTACAACTTTGGTTTTTAAATCATCTCCAAATTCCTTATAGATTGCAAGATGGCAACAGATTCTTCTTCGCAAATACGAAGCTTCCTCCGCGAACTCGATTCACAAGTCTAATTTTTCCATTTTACTCTTCGCGATCGCGACCAATTCTCCGCGATCGCGATGTACACCCCCATAGCAAAAACCAACAGTTGAAAATGGCCTAAAAATCGTCCGAAATCAATCCGAAACACACCCGAGCCCCTTGGGACCCAGTCCGAATATACCAAAAGTCCCATTACATAACACGCACTTACTCGAGGCCTCAAATCATGCATAACAACATCAGAACCATGAATCGTACCTCAAATAAAACTTAATGAACTTTTGCACTTTCAACTTTTAAAACTCGTGCCGAACCATATCAAATGAGCCCGGAATGACCTCAAAATTTGCACATAAGTTCCAAATGACACAACAATGCAATTCCAACTCCCAGAAGAACAATTCGAACCTGATATCATTAAAGTCAACTCTAGGTTAAACTTATGAACATTCCAAACCTCCAAATTTTTAACTTTCACTAAACGGCGCCGAAACCTTCTAGAAATATCAAATGCAAATCGAGGGATACGCCCAAGTTCAAAGTCACTATTTGGACTTAACGGAACCATCAAAACTCCGATCCGGAGTCAAATACACAATAGTCAAATTTGGTCAACTCTTCCAACTTAAAGCTTCTAAGATGAGATTCATTCTTGCAAATTAGTTCTGAATCACCTGAAAACCAAAAGTGACGATTCACAAAAGTCATAATACATCATATGAAGTTACTCAAGACTTCATACAGCAGAATAGAATGCAAATGCTCAAAACGACTGGTTGGGTCATTACATTCTCCCCCACTTTAACATACGTTCATCCTCGAACGTGCTAAGAGTCGTTCCAAAGCCATCAAATCACTGTGTAAACTCATCATGCACCTACCCATAGGTGATCCCATGCCACTCCAATCCATATAAGTCTGGAAACACAACCTAAATGAAGATTATTCCATCAACCTTAGCCCATAAACCTTGGAACTCAATTTCCAACCATAATTCCTTACAAGACTCGAATCTCGCATTTACACACCATATAAGTTTGAACAAGCTGTATTAAGCCATATCCATAACCCGGAATGTAAACACATGAAATACCACATGACTCAGATACTCATAGCAGTAACTTCTGACCACAATAGCTACTCAAAAATAAACTCGGTACCGGTAACAAAACCTCATATCAACTAAAACCTTGTTCTAAGCCTTTGTACACTGTCAATGGAGAATGAAACACGCATAAACTCATAACAACTCATAAGATCTGTAAGGCCCCGTAAAACTTTACCTAAAACTCGGGGTTTCGTGATGCCGAGGTAGACTTATGCGTTGATGATTGTGTAGATGATTGGTTGAACAGTGCATTAGGGAGTTGAAGAGAATTTTTGGCAGTGCAGGATGCTTCTGCGATCGCAGAACTGATCTGCGGACCGCAGATGAAGCAGAAACTTGAGGAGCCGCATAATCATTTCGTGGGCCGCACAATCCATCGTAGATCCAACATAAAAATTTTCAGGAGGAAGTTCTGTGGCGCATTATGCTACCGCAAATTGGTCTGTGGACCGCAGACCTATCATAGAGTGAAGCAAAATTGCCCAGTTCTGGAGGGCCATTCTGCGGTCCATCCTGCGGGGCCGCAGAAGTGTTATGTGGCCGCAAATGCGACCGTAGATCTGCATCGGGGCTTCATTTTTCTAATTTTTTAACCCGTCCGTATTTCTATATATAGTCATTGAAGACCATTTGTAAGGTAAAAACCTTATATTTTTAGAGAGTGGAAGTGCCAGAGAGTGAGAGGGAAAGTTCCTAAGATTACTGTCCATCAATTCTTTCTCAAAGTTGGAGAATTCACAAGGAGAAACTCACAAGTTCTTCATCCAAGAGTTAAGGTTCCTTGTCCTAGTCTCAATTTCGAATTCGGGGTAGAAGATGGTTAATGAAAGGTGTGATTCTTGGGTGTGGGAGTGTATGTATGCATGCATGTACAATCATGTGTTGTGGAAAGGTAGTTGAACTCAAATGGGTAGACCTTGGGTTGTGGGGTGAAGGAAATCCACCATAGGAGAAGCTAGAAATCATAATGCGCACCTAACATTTGATAAAATGCTCAAATGAGCAGGAATCATGAACTCCTTCCTAATTTGTGTTCAATTTTGCTATATCTCTAAATAGATCAAAGTTACTAGGATTTCTGAAACTGTGTAGTGAATTAAGGAAAGCTCAAAGCGAGGTATGTTGACTAAACTCCTCTTTTAGAATTGAACCTCACAATGGCCTTGTAAGTCTTGTGTTGCTCATTATAAATTGATTATTCTGAATAAGCCTTGTGTCAAAGATATATGCGTTCAATATGTACTCCAAATGTTTTTGTTATGTTGAGTTACTATTTGAGTATGCGATATAAGTATTGGATGTGTGTTAATATGTTATTACTTGAAAACGTGATTCTAATGAAAGCTATCATGTCGAATTGTGTAAGAAATCCCATGTGCCTAAGACCTTTAAATTCCTCAAATGTGTACTTAGAGTCTTGAATAGAAATGTTTGTTATTGACAATCCATGATGATGTTTGAAAGTGAAACAGTAAGTATAGAATATGAAATACGGCCAACGTGCCAAAAATGATATTACACTTGGGGCATTAGTGCCAATGAAACAAAGAGGCGAGAACAAGATGTTAAAATGAGTGGTGAATCCTTTTAATAATAAATGCTTTGTGACTAGGAAGGGTAGGTCAAAATAACCCAAACCCGAAATTACATGTGCCGGTGTAGGAGTGATTGAGGGGTAAATCCCCGTGTTTATGTAATGAGGTTGTTTTCCCTTATATGGGATGAGATTGATGTGTTGATATGTTTCCCATTAAATGGGATGAGATTATTACTAGCGAGGTGTGATGTGATGTCGATCCACACGGCATTGTGGTGAGGCAGCTTAGCCGATCGGGCTGAGATCAGACGCCATGTTGCGCACATGGTGGTATTATGAATGGATGTCTCGGGGTGAGATAGCTTAGCCAATTGGGCTGAGATCGGACTCCGTGCTAAAAACACGGTGGTGTATTGGTGCTAAAGATCTCCCAACTTGAAAAGATCGAAACTTACTTGAAATTTACTCTTCCCCTAATTCGACACCTTGAAACTGTTTTGAGTCTCTTAATGATTTCATGCTTCCTTCTCCGTTTGCTGTTAATCGTTCTATTGAGAGGGTGTTTAGCTTTACATACTAGTACTATTCCATATGTACTACTGTCCCTTTTGCCAGGGGCGTTGCATCTTTAATGGATGCAGGTGGTTCCATAGCAGGTGGTATTGATCAGTGATAGCAGCACACCCTCTCCCCAACTGACTTGGTGAGCCCCACTTCATTTCAGGCTCCTGTATCTCTTGTCTTTTGTACATAGTATTTTGAGGTATAGCCGGAGCCTTGTTGTTGGCACTGTCTTAGCACTCTTTTATTTCTATTAGAGGCTCCGCAGACATAGTGTGGGTTGTACCCTTTTTTGGTAAGGCTAAATAAAAAATATTATAATAATATCATCTATTCCACTTTAACTATGATTGTATGGTGTACTATTTTGGAGACTTGTTAATGATGTAACCTATGGAAATGAACTGGTGTTGTACACATGACCTCTTATCGTCTAATTAATGAAATGTATTCTTCTCTTTATTCATGGGCGAGTTGGGTAGAGTGCAGCCTTGCTCTACCGGGGTAACCATGTTGAGCACCGGTTGCGCTCCCCAAGGTCAGGGCGTGATAAGATCAACAAGTCATGGAGCTCTCTCTCATCCAACAAGAACCATAGCCAAATTCTAAGCTGATCAGTGACATTATCCTAGCACTTGATCCCATCCAGGAGGAAAATCAGAACGCCCAACAAACTCCCCATGCCTATAGAAAATATCCATCTCAAGCCGTGGTGGGAACCATCGAGAACTTTTTGAAACCCATTAGCACCAGACCGAGCCATTAAAATCGAATCCCTCTAACTCAACCAAGTCACGCTGATCGCCAAGCCTAAGAATATTGCCCCAAAACACCGGTAAAGCCTCACCACAACATAAGAACCAAAAAAACTGATCATACCGTTACCATACTGATCCAACGTACTACCAAGCTATCCTATTTCCTCCAAGTTTCTTCTGAATTGCCTTCACGTTAACACTTCTCCTTGCCATAATACCATGATCCTCAACCAAAACTCGCCACACGAGATCCTAGCATGAAACCACGTCGTCCTAAGCCCATAAGCCCTTGTATTCCCTCTTCAATATCCAGTAATACTACAACCAAAATGTCCACTCTGAAGAGACCTTATGTGAATCAAACACTGTTTCCTTTACCTTTCTGATAATGAAATGTAGAACCTCTAATGATATAGGTGTACCGCTAGTCCTAACACCACCCAATGCAAATCTCGGATCTTAGCTTTTTCTTGTTACAAATTTCTGAAATTCCTCAAATGCCACATATGAACCTTGAACCTATTAGAAACTTCTTGAGAGTCATACACCGTATTCTAATCTCAATGCACTGCCAAACAAGCCAAATGAACTGTGATCCATCATCACACCAACACCCAAATAAGTAACCCCATCTTAATGAAACCTAGTAAATCCCCACTCCAGGCATACAACATCTGTCATGAATAACAAACTCAAATCATTCAATGATTTCTATATACCCATAAAGTGTAATATATCCCATATCCAGAATTCTCCGTACTTGAGTCATCTCTGATCTCAACCTCTGCAAGTCATAACTGATTCAATAACATATCTCAGATGGAAACCAATACAACACATAACTATGCAATCTGATCGTCGATAGCAAGCTCCCCCACTTGGCTCATAGGCATAGAATAAAACATCTGATAACTCATGATACCCTTACTCTATTACTTCCATAATCCCGCACTAAAATTCAGCTGAATCCTTCATAAGATCATGTAACAAAAACCATAAAATAACTCAAAATTCATTAGCTAAGTTCACACTCATCCTCGTGATAGTCAAGTCAACTTTCTCAACCGATCCAAACTCAAATCGCAACACACAATAACCCATCGGTAAAAGGAAACTTCACAGAATCATCATAAGAATTACGCAACCTCAGAACACCCCGTAGGAGATAGCCCACCTGCTTAGCCTCAAACTAGCATCTCTCTATGCCCTTTCATGGCCACGACCACTATGCAATCACTAAATTTTCCTGAGTCTAAACTCATCAACAAGATATAAGAATACGCTTTATCCATAACCGAACAATGAAAGATCCCTGACACATTTGTAACTCCGGAATGTACACACATCAAGAAAGAAATCAAGCACCCCATAGTCCTTTTCACATCCGAAGAAAACTCTTTTCATCCTATCCAAGCCATCTGAACACATCCCACAGTCACATGATACACATCATATAGCTATCCAACCACTCACTGCGCCGCTAATCCCAATCCTAGGGACACTGCCAGATATATAAGTGCAAAAGCACACTCACAAAACTCAAATCACCGTGCCCAAGCTGCAGTCAAAACCCAACCTCAAATCCTCTAGACTAGCCCAAAACCACAACACCGAGTACACATCTCGCATCTCATCCATGGAATCACAAGCCGTTGATGCAAGCTAATACCGAGAGCTCAACACAACACACGAGTGAGTGGAAGGAATTTAAAGAGGTATGCTTCAAGCTGAATCAATGCCGCACGATAAGGAAAGAAAAATGGGAAGTTTATCCTAAATGTCCTGTAGCCTCCCGAAAATAGGTATGGACGTCAGCATACCGACCCGCAAAACTCTACTAGACATTTTCTCATGACTCGCAGAACCTATGAACCTAGAGCCCTGATACCAACTTGTCAAGACCTAAAATCCACTAGTCGTGATGAATCCTAACCTAACCCGCTAGATAAGCCAATTAACAATCAGCATATTCCGAATGAGATTAATGAGAATAAATGATGAAATAATTGAACTTTTACACAACTACCCAAGGACTGGTAGTACAAGTCAAGTGCCACTAAGAGTTAGATTTACAAACTAAAATGAAACAATTACAACATCCGTTTGAAATGTACATGAACAGAACTTGAGTCTAAATCTACCAAGGATAAGTGATAGCCATAACTGAATGCGTTTACATCTTCAATGTCACCTCCTTCCATGCACAGCAACATTAGTTCCAACATCTGTATGCAAGGTGAAGAAGTATAGTATGAGTACAACAGACCCCATGTACTCAATAAGTATCCTAACTAACCTCAGCGAGGTAAAAGGAGCAAGAACTATAAATAGTACTTACTAAGACCTGTACAGTTCATAATTTCAACAATTATAGAACATATATGTGATTAAATCAGGAAACTCTCTGGTAAAAACCACTTTGATGCTCACAATTCTTTGTTTTAAAGTGTTCTACCAGTCAATAATTCAACATATAAAGAAGATATGCAAGTAAAATAGGTAAACAGTAAAGGATATTGCAAGTAAAGATGAAATGCAATAACGAATTATCATTCCATTGTGGGCGCAACCCGATCCAATAACCAGAAGCCAAGAAGGCCTGTTGCAGTGTGCAACTTGATCCAATAATACTAACCAGCTCTCTTAGAGCTCACATCAACTAGAAACCCGTCGGTCTCTCACAATCCGCGTATACACCATCAAGAGAGAAACATGAAAGGGTTACCCTAGGGGGAGGGATCCTTATCGATATACAAGCACAACCAATTCAATGTTCTACCAGCCCGACGTGGTCATAGGCTCAATATCATAATCCATTCAGCATGGTCTGTGATGGATCCGCCCGGCATGGTCACAGGCAATATCGCAATCCGCCTGGCATGGTCACAGGCATATCAATACAATCCGCCCGGCATGGTCACAGGAATATCAACACAATGCGCCCGACATGGTCACCGGCATACCAACACAATTCGCACGGCGTGGTCACATGCATATCAATACAATTCGCCCGGTGTGGTCACATGCACAACAACACAATCCACCCGGCGAGGTCACATGCATCCAGTCCAAATCATACCACGCATAAGCAAGTACACAAGAACACATGTATGGGATGAATAATTATCAAATTTCGTGCTTCTAGACGAGTATAATAACATGCTAAAGTGTACGCATGTGCAAAATGTGCTATCATTGTTCAAATCGACAATTTTATCACAGAAATAGCAATTACCAAGTTTATTCAGGGAATTAGCCTCTTTTTAATATCAAACATGGCTCAAACAATTCACAATTATGATACAAATATAAGTAATATTATAGCTTAAAGCTTAACAGTCAACTCTAGGCATATCATAACCTAAGCACTATCCTCAGCATGGATAAATACCCCCGTGCTTGCACATGGGATCAACCCCAGACATATGTGCACCTATAGCATGTAGCTATCACAAATAATTCAGCAAACTAGTGTCTCAACCAAGTTTAGATAAGATTCTTACCTCAAATAAGCCAAAACAAATACTGAGCAAGTGAAACGACCCTCTAGAAATTCCATCCCACGCGTATCAACCTCTGAACGACTCAAAACTAGCCAAAACCAACTCAAAAACATCAAATAATCCCATAGGAGACAAACCCAATCGATACTGGTAGAATCTTTACTCAATTACTCAATGTCAACCGAAAAGTCAATCCCAGGCCCACTGTAACGACCCGTTCGATCATTTTGTGTAATAGCGCCCTGTTTCCTTTTTTTAATGCTTCACATATGTGTATTTATGGTTTTATGACTTACGGGGTTAGTTAGTTTGTTCCGGGAAGCTTTCTGGTTGATTCAGACCTTTTGATTATTGACCTAGAAGTTTAAATTAAAAATATTGACCAAACTTTGACTTTTGTGAAAACGACCCTGGAACTGTGTTTTGATGGCTCCGATAGCTTTGTATTGTGATTTTGGACTTGGGCGCATGCCCATAATTGATTTCAAAAGTCCGTAGGTTGATTTGTGTTGATTTGCCAAAATTTGGCAATTTGAAGTTGAAAGGTTTGATCGTAGGTTGACTTTTAGCTATTGAGCTCAGAATTTAATATTGGGACTTGGAATAGGTTCGTTATGGTATTTAGAACTTGTCTGCAAAATTTGGTGTCATTTTGGAGTTGATTTGATAGGATTCAGACGTTCAGTTGTAACTTTAGAAATTCTTGAATTTTACTTTGAAATTCATGCGTTTTAGTGTTTGGTTCGTAGTTTTAAATGTTATTTTTGTGTTTTGATCGTGCAAGCGAGCTTGTATGATGTTTTTAGACTTGTGTGGATATTTGATTTGGAGCCCCGAGGGCTCAGATGAGTTTCAAACATGTTTTGGAATATTTTGAACTGAAAATGAACTGCTGGTGTGCTGGTGTGCTGGTGCTCTGTTATAGCAATTGCAAGCACCAATCTCACAATTCTGAAGGTGAAAGTAAGGATCAGATGTTGCAATTGTGACTTCCCTTTTGCATTTGCGAAGTCAGCAGGATTTTGGTCTAGTTCGCACTTGCCAACATTTGTCCGCTTTTGCGAAGTTCCCAACTTTGCAATTGTGAAGCCTTTTATTGCAAATAAGATGTTGATTGAGGCTGCAAGGGTTGCAAATGCTATCCTTGGTCTGCAATTGTGAGGTTTTCAAATGCGAACCGTGTGTCGCAAATGCGACATTTGCAGCTGGTACAAAGGGTTAAGAGACGGGATTTTTGAAAATATTCTCTTATTTTTGAACCCTAGACTCGGTAGGAGGTGATTTGGAGAGGGGATTTTTACCTACAAATATTGGGTAAGTGATTCTAATCTATCTATAATCATATTCCATCAATATATCTTAGATTTTAACATCAAAATCATGAGAATCAAAGTGAATTTGTGAAACTTTGTTATGTTTTTGAAAATTTAAGAATTTGAGTTTTGAGAGTCGATTTGTACTTGGATTTTGAAACTAATCACATATATGAACTCGTGGGATCATGGGTAGTCAGAATAAACCATTGGACTCGGGTTTTGACCGGACGGGCCCGAGGTTAACTTTTGTAGACTTTTTGGGAAAAGTATAAAGATCATGGCTTTTTCTATTGTAATTGATTTCCCTTGCATTGCTTGATGATTTAAGTCAATTTTGGTTAGATTTGAGCCGTGTGGAGCTGAATTTTAGGGGAAAAACTATTTTCGAGGGTTGAATTGGCCTAGTTGAGGTAAGTATCTTTCCTAACTTTGTGTAGGGGAACTACCCCGTAGGATTGGTATTGATTGATTCATTTGTGCTGTGTGAAAGCTGTGTCCGCAAGGTGACGAGTGGGTACACGATTTGTACGTGGTATTTGACTGGTTTAGGATACTCAGACTCTTTCCATGCTTTAATTGAAGTGTCATATCATATTCTAAATTCTCATAGTCAACCTATTCTTACTTGTTTTAGTCTATCCTTAGATGCCTTAAATGACTTGTTTAACACTTGTTCTACATCCTACTTGATAAATTGCTCTCATGCTTTAGCTGAACTTGTTGTCCCTTTTATTGTTACATGTTACCTCTTTCATTGTTGCTGATTATTACTTGAAGTTATTGTACATGCTATCTATTTCGTTGTTGATTACCATTATTTGAGGTCATTGTTACAAGTTATCTCTTTCGTTGCTATTATTCTTTTCTGAAGTTATGTTATCTCTTCTATTATGAGTTATTTGTATTTAGTCTGTGGTTACACATTATCTTTCTCATTGTTGAGTTATTGGTGTTGAAGTTGTGAAAGCTGTATCACTTTGAGGCGAAGTTGATAATTGTTGAGATATTTCTTGTCGAGAATTTTATATTCATTGTTATTGTTAATATTCTTGTACATGCTGTGGTGGAGCCATGTGCTATTGCTGTGGAAACATTGATATTGTTGATTGTTGGCAAGTTGTGGTATATGGGCGCTTGTGGTGCGAATTGTTATTTTGATGTGATATTGACGCGCATGGGGCGGTATAAGTCTTGGTGTTAATGTGCATGCAGCAATATAAGATGGGACTTATGTGCGTATTGCTTTTAGGGGAACTACGTGAAGCCACGCGGAGTGATAAGATGGGCTAAAGTGCGTGTAGCTATTTCGGGAAAACTATTTTCAAAACCTATTTCAAATGTGAGGCTCACGTAGCGGTATAAGGTAAGATTGTGTTTGAGATTGTGAATTTTGAATACGAGGCGGTACCACGGTTGTGATTTTGATATATACACGAGGCGGTACCTCGGTTGTGATTCTTTTGTACACGAGGCGGTACCTTGTTGTGATTCTTGTTGTTGAACTCGTGTTGTAAAGAGTTATTTGGTGGGATCACTACTTGTTGTTTTGTTCTTCGTTGTTCTATGAGTTATTGTCCGTATATGAACATTGTGGTTCTCTTCAATTTCTTTCCTTATGTTATCTCTATGCTTACACTCTTTTCATTAGTCTCTGTTATTAATTGTTTCATATTACTCATTGCTCCGCTTTCCGTTATTTCTTGATATTACGTTTTCTTTCTACTTATTATATCTTAGTAGGTGTCTCGACCTGGCCTCGTCACTACCCTACCGAGGTTAGGCTTGATACCTATTGGGTACCGTTGTGGTGTACTTATACACACTTCTGCACATCTTTTTGTGCAGATCCAGGTACGTCCCCCCGTGCCGGACGTTAGAGTTAATTAAGTTGCTGTTTTTAGGAGACTTCAAGGTATTCCTGCTCCACGTCCACAGGCCTCGGAGTCACCATCCTTTATCCTTATTGCCTATTGTATTTTCATTTAGACAGTGATGTAGTAGACACTCTAGTATTACTCTGTAGAGCTTATGACTCAGTTCCACCGGTTTTGGGGAGCGTATTGATGAGATTATGTTTTCGGAAGGTTATATTAGCTTTCAGCGTTATTTTAGTGTTTTGTTAATTATTCCTGCCAAGTTATTATTAACTGTAAGGCTTACCTAGTCGTAGAGACTAGGTGCCATCACGACATCCTTCGGAGGGGAAATATGAGTCGTGACAAGTTGGTATCAGAGCTCTAGATTCACAGGTGTTAAGAGTTATAAGCAGGTTCAGTAGAGTCTTGTGGAACGGTACGGAGTCATATGTACTTATCTTCGAGAGGCTACGAAATTGTTAGGAAACTTCACTTCTTTGATTCCTTATCGTGCGAATTGGTTGACTTCGATAATTGAATCTATGACTTTTTATTCTCTCACAGATGGTGAGGACACACAATGCGGAATCTGACTATCAAACACTCGCGCTCCCTACTAGAACCACAAGAAGATGGGGCCGGGGCCAGGGTAGAGGCCGAGGAGGGGCACATGGTGTAGTCAGAGCACCTGCCCAAGCTGATACAGAGACGCCACTAGTAGCTCCAGTTGGGGGACAGGCACCCGAGGCTCCTGTTGCCACCCTTGCACTTCAGGAGACCCTCACACAGTTCTTGAGCATGTTTGGTACTCAAACTCAGGTGGGGGTTGATTCCACTTGCACCTGCCACCTCTTAGGTTGGGGGAGAAGCTCAGACTCCCGCGGTCTATACCACAGAGCAGTGGGTCTAGGTTGATCAGCTCCTAGAGGTTATACCGGTACAACCTGTTATTCCTGTTCAGCTCGCGGTCAAGGTAGCAACATCTGAGGAGGAGCAACTTAGACTTGAGAGGTTCAAGAAGTATTACTCTCCTATTTTTAGTGGTTTAGCTTCAGAGGATGCACATGGTTTTCTTGAGGAGTGCCACCGTGTTCTCCGTACCATGGGTATTGCGGAGACGAGCGAAATTGTTTTCACTTTATTCCAGCTATCTGGAGCAGCGCATCAGTGGTGGCAAGTGTACGAGGAGGTAGTGCAGCCGATGCAACTTCACTTACATAGACTCGATTTTCAGAGTTATTCTTGAGAGAGTTTGTTCCTCAGACCCTTAGGGATGCATGGTGCACGGAGTTCGAGCAACTGAGCCAAGGTACTATGATAGTGTCAGAGTATGTTGTCGTATTCAGTGATTTGTCCAGACATCCACCTACTTTGGTCTCTATTGTCCAGGAGCGAGTTCGTCAATTTATCGAGGGGCTCAACTACGATATTAGATTTAGCGTGGCCCGAGTGTTGGAGATAGATACCCCGTATCAGCAGGTGGTAGAGATTACGTAGGTTGGAGGGTATACGGGGCCGTAAGAGAAAGGATAGGGAGGCCAAGAGTCCTCGAGGTACTGGAGGATTTAGTGGTGGTCATGCTGCAGCTACAACCTGTCATGGTAGAGGCTATGTGAGCCGTCCAGTTCACTCAGCACTCCCAGCTTCTAGTGGTGCTCCAATTGTTACGAGGTCTCAGGTTGCACACTTTGCTCGGTCACTTTTTAGTGCACCTCCTGCACGTGGTGCCTTCAACGGCAGTCCAGCTGACCAGACTCGAGCCAGTCCTAGCAGCCACGCCCACCGAGAGGTTGCTTTGAGTGTGGTGATTCCCGCCAAATAGTTAGAGACTACCCAGACTCAGGAGGGGTGCAGCTCCACAGACTACTCAGGCTCCACAGATTCAGTTAGGTCTACAGACTTCTCAGGCCATGGTTGCTGTCCCAATTGCCGCTCCACCTGCACAACCAGCTAGGGGTGGGGGATGAGCGGGGGTCGACCTAGAAGGGGAGGCCAGACCAGATTCTATGCTTTTTTGGGTAGGTCGAAGGTAGTTGCTTCAGACGTAGTCATTACGAGTATGGTTTTTGTTTGCCATAGAGATGCATCAGTCTCGGGATCAACTTATTCATATGTGTCATCTTAATTTGCTTCGTATTTGGATATATGTCATGATTCTTTGAGTTCTCCTATTTATGTGTCCACGTCTGTGGGAAACTCTATTGTTGTGGACCGTGTGTATTTGTTGTGTTTAATTGTTATTGTTGATTTTGAGACCAGAGTTGATCTATTGTTACTTAGTATTGTAGACTTTGATGTTATCTTGGGCATGGACTGGTTGTCGACCTATCATGTTATTCTGGATTGTCACGCCAAGACTGTGACATTGGCTATGCCAGGTTTGCCATGATTAGAGTGGAGTGGTGCCTTAGATTATGCTCCTAGCAAGGATGTATTATTTCTAAAGGCTTAGCAGATGGTTGAGAAGGGTGTGATTCTTATATAGCCTTTGTGAGGGATGTTAGTGCTTATACTCCTACCATTGAGTCTGTTTTGGTAGTGAGATACTTCCCAGATATATTTCCAATGGATCTTTTGAGCATGCCGTGCGATAGGAATATCGATTTTGGTATTGACCTATTGCAGGGCACTCAATCCATATCTATTCCACCATATTATATGGCTCCAACATAGTTGAAGGAGTTGAAGGAGCAGTCGCAAGAGTTGCTTGATAAGGGTTTCATTTGGCCTAGCGTGTCACCATGGGGTGCTCCGATCTTGTTTGTGAAGAAGAATGATGGTTCTATGCGCATGTGTATTGATTATCGGCAGTTGAACAAGGTTACAGCGAAGAACATGTATCCATTGCCATGCATTGATGACTTATTTGATCAACTACAGGGTTCCAGAGTGTTCTCAAAGATTGATTTGCAGTCAGGTTATCATCAGCTGAAGATTCGGAATCCATATATTCCGAAGACTGCCTTTAGGACTCGATATGGTCACTATGAGTTCCTTGTGGTGTCATTTGGGATGACCAACACCCTAACAACATTTATGTACATGATAAATAGTGTATTCAAGCCATATCTTGATTCATTCGTCATTGGGTTTATTGACAACATCTTGGTGTACTCCACAGTCGGGAAGATCATGAACAAGATTTGAGGATCGTGCTCCAGACCTTGAGAGAGAAGAAGTTGTATGTAAAATTCTCAGTGTGAATTCTGGTTTGGTTTGGTAACGTTTTTGGGTCATGCAGTGTCGAGTGAGGGAATCAAGGTAGATCCGAAGAAGATTAAAACAGTCTAGAATTAGCCCAGACCATCTTCAGTTACTAAGATCCGGAGTTCCCTTAGTTTGGCTGGATATTATTGTCATTTTGTAGAGGTTTTCTCATCTATTGCTGCACCTATGACTAGATTGAATTAGAAGGGTGCTCCTTTCAGATGGTCCGAGGAGTGTGAGGTGAGCTTTCAAATGCTCAAAACTGCCACAGTGTTGGCATTGCCTATGGGTTCGGGGTCTTATACTGTGTATCTGATGCTTTACGTGTTGGCCTTGGTGCGTTGTTGATGCAAGACGATAGGGTGATCCCCTACGCATCTCGACAGCTAAAGACCCATGAGAAGAATTATCCGGTCCACGACTTGGAGTTGGCAGC
Organism: Nicotiana obtusifolia; assembly: GCA_002018475.1. Lineage (NCBI taxonomy): Eukaryota > Viridiplantae > Streptophyta > Magnoliopsida > Solanales > Solanaceae > Nicotiana > Nicotiana obtusifolia. Next base: position 18,817 of record MCJB01051974.1, read on the forward strand.
CATTGTTCATGCATTGAAGATCTAGCAGCATTATTTGTACGATGTCCCTTATGAGGTCTTTACCGACCATTGAAGTCTACAACATCTGTTCAAACAAAAAGATCATAAATTATGGCAGCAAAGGTGGTTAGATTTTTTTAAGGACTATGATATCACCATTCTAAATCATCCTGGGAAGGCCAATGTGGTGGCCAATGCCTTGAGTTGAAAGGCGGAGAACTTGGGCAGTTTAGCATATCTACCGGCGGCAGAAAGGCCACTAGCCCTAGATGTTCAGGCCTTAGCCAACCAGTTTGCTAGATTGGATATTTTGGAGACCAGTCGAGTTCTTGCTTGTGTGGTTTCTCGGTCTTCTTTATATGATTGCACCAGAGAGCATCAGTATGACGACCCCCATTTTCTTGTCCTTAAGGACACGGTTCAACACGACTATGCCAAGGAGGTTTCTATTGGGGATGGTGGTGTGTTGCTGATGTAGTGCCAATTATGTATGCCCAATGTGGATGTTTTGCGTGAGTTGATTCTTTAGGAGGCCCACACTTTGCGGCACTCCATTTGTCCGGGTGACGCTAAGATTTATCAGGATTTGAGGCAGCACTATTGTTTGAGGAGAATGAAGAAAGACATAGTGGAATATGTAGCTTGGTGCCTAAACTGTCAGCAGGTGAAGTATGAGCATCAGCGTCCAGGTGGTTTGCTTCAGCGACTTGAGATTCCCGAGTGAAAATGGGAGCGTGTCACCATGGACTTCGTTGTTGGGCTTCCACGGACTCAGAAGAAGTTTGACGCAGTATGGGTGATTGTGGATAGGTTGATCTTGTCGGCTCATTTCATTCCAGTAGTGACTACCTATTCTTCAAAGCAGCTGGCTCAGGTTTATATCTGCGAGATTTTCTGACTTCACGGCGTACCGGTATCCATCGTCTCTGACTGAAGTATGCAATTCACATCGACTTTCTAAGGAGCTGTACAGCGTGAGCTAGGCACACTGGTTGAGTTAAGTAAAGCATTTCACCCCAGACAAAAGGACAGTCTGAGCGCACCATTCAAATATTGGAGGATATGCTTTGCGCCTGTGTTACGGATTTCGAGGGTGCTTGGGATTAGTTCTTGCCGCTTGTGGAGTTTGCCCACAACAACAGCTACCAATCGAGTACTCAGATGGCTCATTATGAGGTCCAATATGGGAGACGGTGTTGTTTCCCAATTGGGTGGTTTAAGCCGGGAGAGACTAAGTTATTAGGCACTGATTTGGTTTGAGATGCCTTGGAGAAGGTCAAGATGATCCAGGATCAGCTTCGTACAACCCAATCTAGATAGAAGAGTTATGCGGATTGGAAGGTTCTCGATGTTGCATTCATGGTTAGAGAGCGAGTCTTGCTCCGGGTTTTACCTGAAGGGTATGATGAGGTTGGGAAATAAGGGCAAGTTGAGCCCTAGGTATATTGGACCTTTTGAGATCCTTGGGAGAATCAGTGAGATGACCTACAAGCTTGCATTGCCACCTAGTTTATCTGTGGTTCATTCGGTGTTCCATGTTTATATGCTTTGCAAGTATTATAGTGATCCGTCTCATGTTTTAGACTTCAGCATAGTCCAATCGGACGAGGATTTGACTTATATTGAGGAGCCGGTGGCTATCTTGGACCGACAGGTCCGGAAGTTGAGATCAAAGAGCATTGCTTCAGTAAAGGTTCAATGGAGGGGTCATCCGATCGAGGAGGTGATCTGGGAAACCGAGCATGACATGCGGAGTCGTTATCCTCATCTATTCACCACTTCAGGTATGTCCTTATGCATATTCGAGGACAAACGTTTGTTTTAAGAGGGGGAGAATGTAACGACCCGACCAATCATTTTGTGTAGTTGCGCCCCGTTTCCTTTTTTTAATGCTTCACACATGTGTGTTTATGGTTTTATGACTTACGGGGTTAGTTAGTTTGTTCCGGGAAGCTTTCTGTTTGATTCAGACCTTTTGATTATTGACCTAAAAGTTTAAATTAGAAATATTCACCAAACTTTGACTTTTGTGAAAATGACCCAGGAACTACGTTTTAATGGCTCCGATAGCTTCATATCGTGATTTTAGACTTTGACGTATGCCCGGAATAGATTTTGAAAGTCTGTAGGTTGATTTGTGTTGATTTGCCAAAATTCGGCAATTTGAAGTTGAAAGATTTGATCGTAGGTTGACTTTTAGCTATCGAGCTAGGAATTTGGTTTTGGGACGTGGAATAGGTCCTTTATGGTATTTAGAACTTGTCTGCAAAATTTGGTGTCGTTTGGAGTTGATTTGATAGGATTTAGAGGTTTAGTTGTAGCTTTAGAAATTCTTGAACTTTACTTTGAAATTCATGCATTTTAGTGTTTGATTCGTAGTTGTAGATGTTATTTTTGTATTTTGATTGCGCGAGCGTGTTCTTATGATGTTTATAGACTTGTGTGGATGTTTATTTTGGAGCCCCGAGGGCTCAGATAAGTTTCGAACATGTTTTGGAAAGTTTTGAACTGAAAATGAACTGCTGGTGTGCTGGTGCTCCGTTATCGCAATTGTGAGTACCAGCCTTGCAATTACGAAGGTGATAGTAGGGGGAAGATGTCGTAATTGCGACTTCCCCTTCGCATTTGCAAAGTCAGCAGGATTTTGGTCTAATTCGCATTTGCGAACAATTGTCCTTTTTTGCGAGGTTCCAGCTTCGCAATTGCGAAGTCTTTTATCGCATATGCGATGTTGATTGAGGCTATCAGGGTTCGCAAATGCGAGACATGGTCCGCAATTTCGAGAGTTCGCAAGCCCTGGTCCGTAATTGCAAGGGTTCGCAAATGCGAACCCTATGTCGCAAATGCGATATATGTAACTGGTACAAAGGGCTGGGAGACGGAATTTTTGAAAATATTCTCTAATTTTTGAATCCTTGACTCGGTAGGAGGAGATTTTGAGAGGGAATTCTCACCTACAAACTTTGGGTCAATGATTCTAATCTATTTCTAATCATATTCCATCATATATCTTAGTTTTTAACATCAAAATCATGAGAATCAAAGTGAAAAGTTGTGAAACTTTGTTAAGATTTTGAAAATTTAAGAATTTGAGTTTGAGAGTCGATTTGGACTCGGATTTTGAAACTAATCACATATATGAACTTGTGGTGTCATAGGTAGTCGGAATCTACCATTGAACCTAGGTTTTGACCAGGTGAGACCTGGGTTGACTTTTTGGAAAAAGTGTAAAGATCATAGCTTTTTCTATTGTAATTGATTTTCCTTGCATTGTTTTATGATATTAAGTCGATTTTGGTTAGATTTGAGCCACGTGGAGGCAAATTTTAGGGGAATTTTCGAGGGTTGAATTGGCCTAGTTGAGGTAAGTATCTTGCCTAACTTTGTATAGGGGAACTACCCCTTAGTATTGGTATTGATTGATTCATTTGTGCTATGTGAAAGCCGTGTACGCAAGGTGACGAGTGGGTACACGATTCGTACGTGGTATTTGACCGGTTTAGGATACTCAGACTCTTTCCATGCTTTAATTGAGTCGATTTGGACTCGGATTTTGAAACTAATCACATATATGAACTCGTGGTGTCATAGGTAGTCGGAATCTACCATTGAACCTAGGTTTTGACCAGGTGAGACCCGGTCATACTCAGACTCTTAAATGACTTGTTCAACACTTGTTCTACATCCTACTTGATAAATTGCTCTTATGCTTTAGCTGAACTTGTTGTCCCTTTTATTATTACATGTTACCTCTTTCATTGTTGTTGATTATTACATGAAGTTATTGTACATGCTATCTCTTTCGTTGTTGATTACCATTATTTGAGGTTATTATTACAAGTTATCTCTTTCGTTGCTATATTCTTATTTGAAGTCATGTTATCTCTTTCATTGTGAGTTATTTGCATTTAGTTCATGGTAACACATTATATTTCTCATTGTTGAGGTATTGGTGTTGAAGTTGTGAAAGCCGTATCACTTTGAGGCGAAGTTGATAATTGTTGAGATATATTTCTTGTTGAGAATCTTACATTCATTGTTATTGTTGATATTTTTGTACATGTTATGGTGGAGCCATGGGCTATTGTTGTGGAAACATTGATTGTTGGCAAGTTGTGATATATGGGTGCTTGTAGTGCGAGTTGTTATTTTGATGTGATATTGACGCGCATGCGGTGGTATAAGGCTTGGGGTTAATGTGCATGCGGCGATATAAGGTGGGACTCATATGCGTGTTGCTTTTAGGGGAACTACGTGAAGCCACACAGCGTCATAAGATGGGCTAAAGTGGGTGTAGCTATTTCGGGAAAACTATTTTCAAAACCTATTTCAAGTATAAGGAAAGATTGTGTTTGAGATTGTGACTTATGAATACAAGGAGGTACCTCAGTTGTGATTTTGATATATACACGAGGCGGTACTCGGTTGTGATTCTTTTGTACACGAGGCGGTACCTTGTTGTGATTCTTGTTGTTTAACTCATGTTGTAAAGAGTAATTTGGTGGGAGCACTACTTGTTGTTTTGTTCTTCATTGTTCTATCAATTATTGTCCGTATATGAATGTCGTGGTTCTCTTCAATTGCTTTTCTTATGTTATCTCTATGCTTACACTGTTTTCGTTTGTCTCTGTTATTAACTTGCTTCATATTACCCATTGCTCTGCTTTCCGTTATTTCTTGATATTACGTTTTCTTTCTACTTACTATATCCTAGTAGGTGTCTCGACCTGGCCTCATCACTACCCTACCGAGGTTAGACTTGATATTTACTAGGTACCGTTGTGGTGTACTTATATAAGGCTTCTACTATGTGCAAATCCAGGCACGTTTGCCCGTGCCGGACACTAAAGTTGATTGAGTTGCTGTTTTTTGGAGACTTCAAGGTATACCCGCTCCATGTTCGTAGGCCTCGGATTCACCTTCCTTTATCCTTATTTCCTGTTGTATTTTCATTCAGACAGTGATGTAGTAGACACTCTAGTATTACTCTGTAGAGCTTATGGCTCAGTTCCACCGATTTTTTGGAGTGTATTGATGAGATTCTATTTTTGGAAGGTTATATCAGTTATTCAGCTTTGTTTTTGTGTTTTGTTAATTATTCCTGCCAAGTTATTATTAACTGTTAGGGTTATCTAGACGTAAAGACTAGGTGCCATCTCGACATCCTACGAAGGAAAAATTTGGGTGGTGACACCCACACCTTGAACCCGACAAAACTCATAAAATCCCACAACCCATTCAATTACGAGTTCAACCATACTAATTTTACTCAAATCCGACTCTGAATCGATGTTCAAACTAAAATATTTACTTTAGGAAAGTTTAGATAAAACCCCTCATTTCTCTTTAAAATTCATAATCCAAATGCCAAAATAGAAGATAGATTCATGATATACAATCAAAACTGAGTAGAAAATACTTACCCCAATCCATGTGGTGGAAATCACCTCCAAAATCGCCCTAATCCGAGCTTCATAGCTCAAAATATGATAAAATGACCAAGACCTTCAAAATAGAGTACTTTATCGTGGTCACCAAACTCGGGATCGCGATTCCAAAAGTTTCCAGCACAATTTTTACCCTATGTGATTGCAGCCATTTCCCCGCGATCGCGATGAACAAATTTCTGTTAGCCCTTCCCAAACTCTTCTCAGACAGCCCATAGTGAATCAGCCATAACTTTTAGTACATAATTCCAAATGATAAATGGTTTGACTTTATGAAAACTAGAAACAAAGGACTACAACTTTCGTTTTTAGTTCATCTTCAAATTCCTTTTATATTGCAGGATATACGCTTCCCAAGGCAGCTCAGTGAAAGCAGAATTTCTTCTTCACGAATGCGAAGCTTCCTCCCCGATTGCGACCAAATCTCCGAGATCGCGATGTACACCCCTGTAGCCAAAAACCAGCAGATGAAAATGACCTCAAAATAGTCCGAAATCAACCCGAAACACACCCGAGCCCCTCGAGACCTCGTCCGAACATACCAACAAGTCTCATAAAATATGACGGATTTATTCGAGGCCTCAAATCACGCATAACAATATCAAAACTATGAATCGCACCTCAAATCAAACTTAATGAACTTTTGAACTTTCAACTTCCAAAACTCGTGCCGAACCATATCAAATCGATCTGGAATGACCTCAAATTTTGTGCATAAGTTCTAAATAATATAAAAAATCTATTCCAACTCCCGGAATAATTCGAACCCGATATCATCAAAGTCAACTCTCAGTCAAACTTATAAACATTCTAAACCTCCAAATTTCCAACTTTCGCCAAATAGTGCTGAAACCTTCTAGAAATATCCAAATGCAAATTCGGACATACGCCCAAGTCCAATATCACAATCTGGACCTAACGACATCATCAAAACTCCGATCCGGACTCAAATACACAAAAGTCAAACTTGATCAACTCTTTCAACTTAAAGCTTCTAACATGAGATTCATTCTTTCAAATCTATTCCGAATCACCTTAAAATCAAAATCAATGATTCATGCAAGTCATAATACATCATATAAAGCTACTCAAGACTTCAAACAACAGAACAAAATGCAAATGCTCAAAACGACCCGTTGGGTCGTTATAAGAGGTTTGAAAGAGAGTTGACTTTGTTGATTCCGGATTTGAATTTTGGTTTCTGGAGTGGAAAGAGGTCTGTTGTATCATTTGAGACTAGTGTGCAAAATTTGAGGTCATTTGGAGTTGATTTGATATGGTTCAACATTAGTTTTAGAAGTTGTGATTCCGATGTTGTTTGATAAGATTTGAGGCATCGGGTAAGTTCATAAGATATTTTAATACAGGTTGGTGTAATTGGATGGGGTCCCAGGAGCCCCAGATGTATTTCATATGGTTGACGGATCACATTTGGACTTAAGGGAAATGCTGAAGTTTCAGGTTCTGGTATGATCACACCTGCGAGGTTTTGGCCACAGGTGCGAAGCCGCAGAAGTGGCGGATGTATCGCAAAAGCGGAACAGGCTGGGCATGGCATGGGTCATAGATGTATATTGGGAGCCGCAGATATGGAAGCACAGGTGTGCTATGCTATCCGCTGATACGAAAGTGGCTGGGAGCTGGAGAGTTCGCAGGTGAGGAGGGTGTCCACAGAAGCGGACATGCATGTGCGAAACATTTTCCGCAAATGCGGAAGGCCGAAGGCTATAGAGGAATTGCAAAAACATAACTTTTGCCGCATCTACAGGACCACATATGCGATTAAGTGACTGTAGGTGCGAGAATCATCGGGTAGTCTTTTAAAACGAGGGTTTGAGTCATTTATCTCATTTTCAATTGTTACAGCTCGGCTAAGGGTGACTTTTTGGAGACTTCTTGCTACAATTGAAGATGTAAGTGCAGTTTAAACACTTTTGTTGCTGGATATTGATTACTCATTGATTATTACACCCAGTTTATGTGAATTTGAAGTGAAATTTGGGGACTTTAGACTATGTGGTAGGAGAGTGAGATTTGGTGATTTAGGGCTCGATTTGTGGATGGAATTGGATGAAATTAGTACGGTTGGATTGTAATTGAATGTGTGTTCAGAATTTATGAATTTTATCGGGTTCGGGGATGCGAGCTTGCTGTTGACTTTTTGAGTTGACTTTTTTATTTTCATTAAAGGTCAAATTTTTATTATCCGAAATTGCTTCCTATGGCTTTTATCTATAATATTAAGTTATTCTGTCTAGATTTGAGCCATCCGGAGTCAGATTTGCGCAGGAAGGGCTTATTAGTGATTGATTTAGCTTGTTTGAGGTAAGTATCTTGTCTAACCTTGCATGGAGGAAACTACCCCATAGGATTTGGGTTGTTTGCACTATTCAGATTATGTGGAAGACGTGTATATGAGGTGACGAGTGTATACACGAGCTTATATGTGGTATTTCACCGGTTTAGACTCTTAGATTACTTACAAGCACTTAATTGCAGTTATTATTATTTGTTCTATCTTTCATAGTTAATTTTATTCACACATGCTTTAATTGAAATTGTCATACATGTTCTAGTTTCCATTGTCAAGTTACTCTTATGGGCATTTACTTGTAGTAGTGGTTACAAGCCATTTCTTCTATTGTTAAGTTATTTTCATGCATCTAGACTTAGTTGTTGTTTCATGCTATCTCTTCCATTGTTAAGCTTATGTCTTGAACTTGAATTGGAAGTTGCCATTTCATGAGAATACTTTTATTGTTGAGTTATTGAAGTGTAGTTGTAAAATCTATTAACACATTACAATTGAAGTTGTTAATTGTTGAGATATCTTTCCTTGTTGAGTTGTTTCTCATCCCCTTTGTTGCTATTGAGATTTCTTGTACACATTGTGATTGAGCCTTGGGCTATATGCTGTGGTGACATTGGTACTGTTGATTTTGAAAATGTTGAGGTATATGGCCATATGTGGTGCGAGTTGATTTATTGTGTTGTGATATAGATGCACATGCGGCGGTATAAGGATAGAGGTTGATGTGCATGCGGCAAGATAAAGCAGGATTTATACGTGTGTTGCTAGTAAGAAAATTACTTGAAGCCACGCGGTGAGATAAGGGGGCTAAAGCACGTGATGCTCTTTTGGGAAAAACGTTTTTAAAATAAATGCAAGGCTCACGCAGCGATTTAAGGTAGATTATGATTGTGACTTGTGAAATGTGAATATGAGGCGTGATACCTTGGTGTAATTCTTGTTGTACATTCTATGTTGGAAAGGCTTGATGATTTGAACATTTGTTGTTCTTGTTTTCCTTATTTCTTTCATTAGTGTTTTGAATGTAATTGGTTACTTGCTGTCGTATCACATGTACCCTCTTGTTGCCATTTGTTGCTTTATTTCCGCTGTTAGCGCTGTATTGATAAATTACTTTATTGTCCTTTAATTGCCTCTATGTTCCGTCATTAGATTGTATTATATTCTATTCCGTTTTCTTCATCCTAGTAGCTGTCTTGACCATGCCTCGTCACTACTCTACTGAGGTTAGGCTTGATACTTACTGGCTACCGTTGTGGTGTACTCATGCTATACTTCTGCATATTGTTGTGCAGATCTAGGTACTTCCGCTCGTGTCGGACACCAGTGATTGGACTAGCTATTCTGAAGACTTCAAGGTATACCTGCTTGACGCCTGCATACCTCGGAGTCACCTTCTACCACTGTCTTTTCTACTATTTATTTTTGCATCAAACAGTGTTGTATTTTGGAGACTTCTACTGTACTTCTTAGAGCTTATGACTCAGTTCCACCAGGTTTTGGGAAATATCGTGATTGTTATTCGGTATTGATGTATTCATGAGACTTATCAGCTTTATTTAATATTCTTAATTGTGGTTTATGTCAAATTCTCTTGTATGTCAGACTTACTTAGTCTTGGAGACTAGATGTTATCACGACTACTTCAGGTGGGATTTTGGGGTCGTGACAGTACAGGTCTTCCACATGACTCGAATAGTGCAATTAAACCAAATCCTACGGGGTAGTTTCTCCCACACAAAGTTTGGCACGACACTTACCTCAAAAACTCTCAATCAATACTCTAAAAATACCTTTCCTCTAAAATTCACCTCCGCTCGGCCCAGGTCTAACCAAAATCGACTTAATAACATCAAATAATGCAAAAGAAATCAATTTTAATAAATAAAGTTAAGATCTTAACATAATTCTCCAAAAGTCAACCCCGAGCTTACCCGGTCAAAACTGAGTCCAAGGGTAGATCTCGACTACCCATAACCTGACGAGTCCATATATGTTTTTATTTTCCAACTCGAGTCCAATTCGACTCTCAAATCTTAAATTTTTATTTTCCAAAATATAGACAAAATCTCCCAAAAATTCTCTTCAAATTCCATGGATTAGAGGTCAAATCACTTAAGTATTCATGTAATATAATTAAAATTAGATTAAAATCACTTATCCAATGGTTGTATATGAAAATCCCTCCTCAAATTCGTCTCACATCGAGTCTAGGGTTCTAAAAAATGATAAATGAAGCTAAGTCCCGAAATCCAGCCCCTTTGTTCAGCTGCAGAAGTTGCAAATTCGACGCAGGGTTCGCAAATACGAAGACAAATGCGGAATTGCCATCACAAATGCAGTGTCGGATGCACCTAGGGAAAGTCGCAAATGCGACCCTGCGAAGTCAGGCCCTTCGCATTTGCGAAGTCAGGCCCTTCACAAAAGCAATCATGAGATGGCAAATATGATCAAGCTAGCCTAGGCCCCCCATCGCAAAAGCGAACCAACTGTTCACAAATGCGAACTACCCAGTTCCAGTGAACCTCGCAAATGCGGTTCCCTCCTCACAAATGAGAGGTGCGCAAATGCGAATAGTATCTCACATTTGTGAGACCTGCAACACCTGCCCAGCACTAGCAATATGAAACATGACCAAATCAATCTGAAACTCACCTGAGCCTTGGGGATTCCACACCACACATCCACACAAGTATAAAAATATCATATGAACTTGCACGCACAATAAAAACACCAAAATAATATCCGAAACCACAAATCGGATACCAAAACACATGAAAATCAAAAGGAAACTCATGAATCGCTAGAAACACAACCATGCGTTTGATTCCTATTAAACCAATTCGAAATGACACCAAATTTTGCAGACAAGTCACTAATGACAAAACAGACCTATTCCGAGTCCGGGAACCAAAATTCGAACCCAATAGCCATAAAGTCAAACCATGATCAAACTTAGGAAAATTCTAAACCTTCAAATTGCCAACTTTCTTCGACAAGTACCAAATCAACCTAGGAACCTCCGAATCCAACGCCTAAGTCCAAAATACCATCAGACCTAACAGAACCATCAAAATTCTGGTTTGAGATCAAATACGCAAAGAGTCAAACTTAATCAACATTTTCAACTTAAAGCTTCTAAAATGAGAATCATTCTTTCAAATCAATCCCGAATCGCTCAAAAATCGAAACCGGCCATACACACAAGTCATAATACATAATATGAAACTACTCAAGAACGCAAACCACCGAACGGAACGCTAAAGATCAAAACGACCGATCGAGAATGACAGGAGATTGACCGGTCGGGGTCAAATGATCCTTAGGGTTTAGGGCTCCTTCTACTGCTGCATTACAATAGATTGGCCCAGGTACTATTGGACTTCAATTTCAATTCATGATGAACTTAAATAATTAATTTTGATTTGGGATTAACATATAGGAATTTGTCCAAATTTAACATGAATTTTTTAATTTAACAAAAATTCATATGTTTACAAAGGCTCCTACTTCAAGGCTTGTCAAATTATTTTTTAGACTAGACTTGAACTACATGTGAGGACCACGCTTTCACCGTTTTTTTGTACGTAGATTCACGCGGCATTTTGGTGACATGCATAAATGCTAGCATGCCACCAATGTTTGAGTAGCAATTAGTAGATTATATAAGATAATAATTCATTTATGAAGACTTAGCATGTTGCATTACGTTTCTTCATTGTCTTCCAATTGGAAAAGGATCTGGTATCCTTTCTTTAAGGCTATAACCTCTCTATTAGATCCTCACGTAAACTTACATCCCTATTTCAAGGATATTGTGAGCATTTATTGAACTCATCAGAAGACGGAAATCACGATTTTATCCAATTCTTCTGAAGTCTTTTCTCTTTGTACGTCTCTGTCACGATCCTAACCTCGAACCCGATCGTGATGGCGCCTCTCGTGAAGACAAGGCCAGCCATTTTAACCAAAATCTCGTTCTAAGCAGTCAATTAACAAGGAAACAAAACAAGCGTAGTTTAATAGCAATCCTTCGTTGAAAAATATGGCTATCCATCCTGACAACAGCCAAAACCGAGGCATCACAATCTCATGAGCAGCTAATGAAATCCTAATAACAAGATTACTATTACAATATCTCTGGCACAATTGTTTGAAGAAAGTGGAAAGAACGAGATAAAAGAGATACGGGGCTGCAGACGCCAACAACTACCTCGTTGTCTCAGAATCACCGATTGGACAGGAAAAATCAATACTCCGGGGCGGAACCAACAACGCCTGAATCTGCACACATGGTGCAGGGAGTAATGTGAGTACTTCCAACTCAGTGAGTAATAATTATAAATAATAACTGAAAGTACGAGAACACATAAAGCACAAGGCAATCTATAATGAAGCAGTAAAACATGTGAATTTTTCAAGTAAATAACGTGAAGTAAAAGAAAACATTTAAAACCGCCCCTCGGGCATCGCATCGTTTAAAAACACGCCCCTCGGGCTATGTTTCACATCACAATATGGGTACCCGCGCTCACTGGGGGTGTACAGACTCCGGGAGGGGCCCCTTACGGCCCAAGCGCTATATCATATCTCGTGGCGGCGTGCCACCTGCTCCCACTTACATCATATAAAATATTATTTATACCTCAAAACTGAGTAAAAATGGCTGAATTGTAAAACAATGGTAATCAATACGATTGAGTTCAAGTAATGCATCAAACAGTGAGGAAGTAGTGATAAATACCCCCGAAGGGTTTAAATAATCGGCACGAAGACATAATATGGTAATCAACCCAAACCAAGATGTTGACAAGTAAGTTTCAATCAATTGCGTAGTAAAATCAACAATCGGGATGGACCAAGTCACAATCCCCAGTAGTAAAAGACTCCACGCTCATCATCGAGCGCGTGCCTCACCTCAATATAGCACTACGATGTGCAAATCCGGGGTTTCAAACCCTCAGAACATCATTTACAATTACTACTCACCTCAAACCGACTAAATCTCTAGCCCACGACGCCTTTGCCCTTCGAATTGGCCTCCACGTGCGTCGAATCTATCCAAATTCAGAACAAATACGTCACAATATGTTGAGGGAACAAAGCCCAAGCGAAAACAACCAAAAATACCAAGAAATCCCGAAATTAGCAAACCCGAGCCCCGGGCCCACTTCTCAAAGCTTTGAAATTTTCACATTAACGGGTTCCTTATCTCCCCATGAGTTCAACCATACTAAAATTATCGAAATCTGACATCGGATCGACCTCCAATTCTTTAAATCTAAACTTGAGGATTTTCCACAAATTTTCCAACTTAAATCACCAATTACATACTAGAATGGCAATAGATTTGGGTAATTTGTCCAAGATTAAGTTAGGAACACTTACCCCAATGTTTCCCTTGAAAATTTCCCAAAAATCCCTTCAAGATTAGCTGCAATCCGAGCTCTATAGCTCCAATTATGTTTAGGATGGCCCAAGTCCCCTCTTTCAAGAATTTGTCCAAGAAAGTCTCCTTTGGATATGTTCTCAAGGATGATTTTGCTGTGATTTAGGGTGTTTTGGAGCTGGTTCTCTTAGTTGGTAACGACAATGGGTTTTGCATGGCTAATGGATACTGGTTTCTTATTTATAAAGGGTAAAAAATCGAGACAAAAACGCCCCTGTTAGGCTTAAAATGCGATCGCATATCTGTCGCATAACAGATATGCGGTCCGCATATTTGACGTGACCATCGCAAAGGTAACCTTAGCCTTCACCGCAATTCAGCACGAAGCATGGTTTGCGGTCCGCATGTCAAAAATGCGATCGCATTTTTTATCGCACTTTCAACGTTAAGTTTTGTCAAAAATTCTGTTTGAGTTTGCGATCCCTTTGTGAGATATGCGGTCCGCATTTGAGAAATGTGACCGCATTCTCGACTCTGGTTTTTCTGCAAATTTCCCTTCCAACGATGAAGTAGTCCGTTTGACCACCCAAAACTCACCCGAGGCCTCTGGGACCTCAACCAGATATACCAACCTATCCCATAATATTATTCAAACTTGTTCCAACCTTCGGAACGCTCAGAACAACCTGTCAACACCAATTCGTGCGGATTCAAGCCTAAGGATTTCAAAATCTTCTAAATCACTCTTTTGATTTAAACCCAACCAAACCACGTTCGAATGACCTGAAATTTTGCACACACATCCTAAATGACATATCGAAGCTACAACATCTTTCGGAATTCCATTCCGACCCTCGGATCAAAATCTCGCCTAATAACCGAAAATCGCCAAAAATTCTAACTTCACCAATTCAAGCCTAACTATACACCGGACCTCCAAAATCAATTTCGATCACACTCTTAAGTCATAAATCACCTCCCGAAACTAACCGAACCATCGAAACTCACATCCGAGCCCTCTAACTCATAAGTCGACAGTCGGTTGACTTTTCCAGCTTAAACCTTTTTAAAAGAGACCAAGTGTCTCATTTCTTACCCTACTCCGAACGCAAACTATTCAACGTGATTGTATAAAACACGGCTGACGAATCATAATAAGGTGGAAATGGAAAAAACGGAGCGGTAACTCATGACGACTAGCTGGGTCATCACTAAGGCTGGGGAAATTTTTTACCGGTCCGGTACATTTACTGGGCAAAAATCGGACCCAACCGGTAATTTCCGGTCCAGTCCCCCTGGTTGAAAATTGGCCGACCAGATCGTGACCGGTACCGGTGGCTGGTCTACCGGTTTTTTCCTGTCCGGTCCGGCCGGTCATCCGGTTATTTTATTTTATTTTATTTTTTTAAAATTATTGCCTCCTTTATTTAACTTTATAAATAAATGAAAAGTATGTTTCAAAGTTAAAACTTAGAATTAAAGAAGTTACAATAATATTCTTACAAACTTTGAATTAGTTTCAAAATTTATAATTAGATTCAAATCTAGAAATATATACAAAGTTAGTAAAATCATAAAATATAAGAACACAAGAGTCAAGACTTGTGATGTGAACTTGGAGCAATTTTATTAATATGTATTTTGATGTAGAAAATTACATTCTTTTAAACATGCTCGCTAGTTTTTTTAATATAGCCGTAGGCTTTTCCTTAGGAACAGGTTGTTGTTGTTCCAGTTCATCGTCTTCTTCTTGATCTTCTTCATCTTCCGTCTCATTGGTTTGATTCCCTTCTTCGCTTGTTCCGTCGCTCAAAATTTGATCCATGTACGCTCTATCTTTTTTCTTTGAAAGCTCCGGTATTCCAAAGTTTCTTCGCTCTGCTCTGATCCAATCTCTGAATAGAACTCCTGTCTCCATTGCTTCTTCTCTCAATGAATGTCTGTGATCTCCAATCTGAAATCTTCCCTGGCTGAAAGCGCTCTCTGACGCAACTGATGACGCTTGAATTGTCAATATATCGCGGGCCATTTTTGAAAGTATGGGAAATTGTGCTTCTTGACCCTTCCAGTAATCCAATAGATCGTGAGTTCCAAAACTTGTAAGTTTCTTCGGATATTGGATCAAGTAGACTTGGAACTCGCTGTATTCCTCCCCGTAGTCATCTTGTTCAGAAAGTAGCTTCTGATCAAGTACTCCAAAACTGCTCATCCCAGCATGCCGTTTGCTTATTTGAGAAGAACTTTCACTGGTTGAAAGTATCGGTGCAGTTGGTGTAGCACTCTCTGCCCAAGCTCTGTACTTTCCGAAAACAGCCTGAAAATCTGTATAAACTTTACCATGAGCAGTATCTACACT
Source organism: Nicotiana obtusifolia (assembly GCA_002018475.1). NCBI lineage: Eukaryota > Viridiplantae > Streptophyta > Magnoliopsida > Solanales > Solanaceae > Nicotiana > Nicotiana obtusifolia. The sequence continues at coordinate 34,320 of MCJB01051974.1, forward strand.
CGGGTAGTTATTAGTTACAATTTCAAGAGGTGTAATATCTAAATTTGCGTATATTTCCCGAACAAGTCGTTCAGTTAACTTAATTTTAAATGCAGGATGCAACACAGAAGCAATGTAAAAGAGTTGAGGAATTGGGAAAAAATATTTTTTAAATTTTTCAATCATGGCCTCTACAACTATTTTATATGAATCATATTGCCTATATAATTTTAATAATTCAGATATGCCAGCTATATAATATAACATAGTAGGAGTAGTTGGATAATATTGTCCAGAAAATTCTAAAGTAGCATGATAAAATTTTTCTAAAAATTGGAGGAGATGTTCAACAAGGTTCCAATCTTCCTCCTTCAGGTGGTAAAGTTCCATAAAATATTTATTATACATTTGAGTTATAGGCTCTCTATATGCGTAAGCAACAGTTAATGCTTCATATAGAGTGTTCCACCTAGTACAAACTTCTTTTGGAACTCTCCTAATCGGCATTCCTAATTCTATACATTTTCTTTCCCATTCTCTTTTTCTTTGTTGATTTCTATTTCTAAAAATAAAGG